>JAQZBX010088924.1:0-12692 GCA_029593785.1 Cabassous unicinctus
AAAAAAAAAAAAAAAAAAAAAAAACTTTTAGGAGTTTATAAATATTCGCAACCATATTCTGATTTATGAGTTAACAGTTCATAAGTAAGCGGAGAGAACTTAGAAAAATTCTAGTCAAAAACACATCACCAAAAGAAAAAAAGGAAAAGAACTCTCACAGATTCCTTTTTTTCCTCACTCCACCCCCATCATAGTCAGAAAAATAACCCTCCCTCTCTGCAGCAGGATACTATCATTCCTCTCCTCACTTCAGATATTTGAAGGCAAATGTAAATACAACGATCCTTTCCCCTTCTGGTTTAGATGACAAGGGGAACATTTAAATACAAACAGAAACTACCGACTTCACGGAAAGCACCAAACAGAAAGAGCAAGACTCACTGACCCATTTGGAAGACAAAGACGACAGAACAGGAAAGCTCTAAAAATCAGCTTGTGAGGCCTCTGAGAGATATTCTTCTGGCATTTCATCACAGCAGCCCCAGACCAGTTCACCTCCCTGGATACAGATAGGAGGAACTAAATAGAGCTGTTTATTAAAGCTGGTGTGCTGGATTGCATTAGGACGCGCCAGCAGACCACCTGGACCTTTCAGCTTGTGGCAGTGTTTAATTTGCAGCCTGCCCCTCTGCAGCAGGCAAGACCACCTACTACATTTACCAGGCTCAATCACACATCATCTGGGTTAGAAGTAAAGGCACATATATTTATATATTTATATTTTCTCTATGGAGCGAGAGTGCAAGAAAACTACAGTCCATCTAAAAACAATGAACAGCATTAGAGAAATTTTAACTACTGCCCAGGAAACCTAACACTTCGGTCTCTTCTCGCACTTTATTTCTTTCAGAGATCGCCATTGAAACAGAAAATAAATTCTTAAGGCAGATATCTGAAACATGGAGATAAAATGACAAATTCGATTTGCTCTTTGATTTGTGTGTGTTGTTTTAGTTTTTGTTCTTTAAGCATAGCATTGAAGTTTTAAGCTGAGGTTTCCTGACCGGATTTAATGGGTGCCTTTTGCCTTTCGCACTTTCAGCACTATGCTGGCAGGTAGCTGAAGATACAGATAGAAAGATGGTACTGTAAACATGAATTATGTGAATCATATGGTGAGACCCTTGTGGAAAAAAGGGGAGTTGAGAAATGGCTGACTCCATACCTGACCAATTACAGCTTGCATGGTCCCAGTGTCCTGCTGTGCTGAGAGATCGCAATCCATCATATGTTGTCTTTGAAAAGGAGAGTGGGGGTTTCTGGCATGCATCTGTCAATCAACTTCTGCACTCACAACCATCACCAAAAGCAAGGGGGAAAAAAGTCAAGCTGCTCCACCAAATAGGATGAAACTGTCATGTGACCTCCGGCACACATGCACACACACATTCACTACCTCCATAGAGCGTAAGAATTTTCTGTAGATATGAAATGACATTGACAAATATCCAATACCAAGTAAATAAAGTGAGACAAACAGCTATTCACCAAAGACAAAACCGTGGCTGTAATCTTCTGCTAAAGGTTTAACAAACATAGAGGATTTTTTTTAATGCTCTAGAAACCTAAACCAGAATTAAAATTAGCTGTCTATTTTCTGTGATTTTTAAGACTTTGAGATCTATGTCATCGTATAATTTTTAAATTATAATTCATTACCCTGCTTCTCTTAAGCTGTCCCTGATGATTTTATTCTCAGATTCCCTAAATGACCTTTTGACAATATGCAGTAATTGCTGCCGTTTTATATGAAGTCACCTTTATAGAAAAGCTTGAAATGTTAACGGTCACATAACACAAATACCCTGATATTTGTTGATGGGAAACAGATATATACAATCCTTTGTGTCAACTGTGATGACCACTCAAATATAAAATATTCAAAGTGTATAAATAGTAGTTACTAAACTTTTCATCTTCTAAAAGGTTAGGAAATTACTTGCAGCTCATCTAAACTGATATAACGTGATGACAAATATTTTAACTTTTTTCCATTTAATTTAAGCTATTTGATCCCACACACTCCAGCAGAGATTTTTGATGTACTGTGTGTCTGTTATTGTGACAAGAATATTGCATAATAGCTTTTTAACCCTTTCAGGGTTGACTAGCACCTGATTTCCAAAATAACTACAGATTTTCAAAGTTGCTCTTTGAAAATCCAACACCATACAATGGTATCCATTAATTTTTCTAGTTTTCTGGAGTTAACGTTTGCATATGATGACTTTTTAAGCTAAAGGCCTTTAATTGGTGTACTCTTAACTTTTCCAAAATTGTTTATAAGAAAACTTTGTGTTATTAAAATGAGGATTATTTTTTTCGAGGTTCAAAACTGACGTTTAGCTTGAAAGGTGTGGGGGTGGACCGTGAGAAATAGTCAATACAGAATACAGACTATTGGGTATGAACTTCAAGTAAGAAAAGACAACAATGTTCAACATTTTAAAAGAAAACTTTGGGGGAAAGGACCAAGGATTGGAATCCCATAGACTTCTCATTAAGAGTTGTCCCACCGTATAAGCATATTAATACAGGCACACACGCGCACACACATATACACACACTTAAATCAGCATCCCCAAACAAAAAGAAACCGTGCACCAATTGGGCAGCCCTCTTGGGGACTGGACGACTACAAAGGTCCTCCTAAGCATAATTAAAACGCACCGTTGGCTCTGAAACCTTATCCTTCCATGCCCAGTGAGACCCAGAAGTGCCCCGTTGTTTCTGCAGTCAGCCCAGATTAGGACACTGCTCGCGCATCCATCGCCACCTCCTGCCGGGGAGGTGAGGCCGGGGTTAGCCAAGCCGGGAATATAGGGGGCCGGGGCCGCCGTGGTGTTCGACGAGGAATGAACCAAACTTGCCCGGATCCTACCGGCTCAGAGAGGGCAATTGGTCTCGCCTTGCTCAGACCTTGCACTGGACAGAGGCCAGACAGACGCGGAATGCCCCGGGACCAGGGGAAAGTTGCGGAGGAGGGGGGAGGATTCCCTGTCTCTGCCCGGCTAAACAGCCTCCATCACCTTTCTGATTCTGCAGGTGACCGCGGCCAAGCCTGGAGCGCACCCCGGCGGCGCCGCCTTCCCGGGCGCACCAGGAGCCGGTGCCCGCCGCCGGCGCCCGCTCCCGGAGGGGAGCTGCTGGCCGGGTTCGCCGCCGGGCACCCTCTTTAGAGCAATCTGAGCTTTCTACTCTCAGGCGTTTGGTTGGAAGCTCAACTCCCCGGGGGGCCTAAGCTTCCCTGGTGTCTCCCGCCCACCCCCAGTCGTTGTGGGTTGGCCAGGCCGTAGGATGAAACCTAAGACCTCCTTTACTTCTCCATTCCTCAAATTTTCCTGCTCCAGGATGGCATAGGGGCCACACTGCTAGTTTACACTCTCTGATCGTCTACATGACCATCTGATCTATGTTAATTACAATTATGATAAGCCAACACTGCTGAAGCCCCATGCCGGGCACTGTGTCAGACACTTCACATCACATTACCTCATTAAATCCTCATCACAACTCAGTGAGGAAAGTGTTATGATTTCCATTTTACAGAAAAGGCTCAGAAACAGATAATTGCCAAAGATTAATAAGGCAACAAATTAAACCTGCTCTGATTCCAAAGTTGGTGCTTTTTACGTAAAACCTAGAGTCAGGCAACATTCAGAATAATGGCTACCACATATAACGTTCCTACTCATTCAACAAATATTTATGGAGTGTGTATTACCTGCCAGGTTCTGTTTTAAATGCTAGACATACAGCAACCGAGGCACCGTTCCTCGTGGATCTTATATTCCAGTGGTTTGGACAGATATTAGTCAAATAATCACAGAAATCTAAAATTTAAAACTATGCTGAGGGCTTTGGAGCAAAGCAACAGAGTGATGCATGAACATACATCAAAGGAATTGATTAGCGTTAGGGGTGGGTGGAGTGGTCAACAAAACTTCCCTAAGCAATTGATTTGAAATAAGCTGAAATTGGAAAAATGTTAGAAGAAAAGGTAGTGAGGGGTGGGGAGAAGAGGAGATGGAGAGGGTAAACATTCTCCATATAAGGAAAGTGCCCAAGGTGAGAAGGAGCCCAGCTTATTGGAGAGGCTCAGAGAAAGCCGGTGTCTGGTGTGGCACATAGACAGTAAGCAAGAGAGGCTGGAGGCCACGGTTTGATTATTTAGGGTCTCAATGAGCTCTGGGAAGCCACTGAGGATATTTTAAGCAGTGGAGTCTCACACTTAAGTTTCGAAAGATCTCTATGGCTGTAGAATAGAAAAGTGTTTGGAGTAGAGTACACAAAAGTGGATTTGGCAAGATCAGTTATAGGATGGAGGTCCTGATGATGCAGAGAACTGGATGCATTCAAGATGGGCGGTATAGTTCACAGAACTCAGTGGTTGATTGACAGCAGAACTTGAAGAGGGTGGTGTCTTTCTGGTTTGCACAAAAATGTACAGTTGGTTATGCCATAAACTGAGCCAGGGACTCCTGGAGGGTATCATAAGTTTGGTCCAAGACCCATCTTCATGGTAATAATGATTATCTTCATTTTCCATATGAGGAATCTAGAGGTCAGAGGGATGAAGCAACTTGCCCAAGGTCAAGCAGCTGCAGGGAAGATCCATCTGAAGGCAAAGTCCCAGCTCTTAACCCTGGCACTGGACAGCTTTGGAATGAAGCTGGTTCTGGGGTTGTCCAGTTGATTAAAATCTTCCTACCTGGAAACCAAGGTTTAAGAGATGACCAGACAAGGGATCCACCGGCAAGGCCCAACACAGCATGAGAAACAGAAACTCAAGTCCTCCCCGGCACTCGCTGGATAGCCACCCCATTATAGTAGAGCCCAGAATCCAAGCACTAAAGCTTTCGTGTCCTCCCAGACTCTACCCATCCAAGCCAAAGCCCCATGGCCCACACACTGTGGTCTGCTTTCTAGAGAATGTGCTGATTATGCATGGCAAGCTCAGGGGCTCCAGGGTCAGGCTTTAATCTCCTTTTGAAGTTCAACTCAATAACCATCCACTGATGGAGGCTTTCACAGCTATCTTCTCACATTCCCTAATTTCTCCTTTCTCTAAATTCTTTATGGCATTGTACAGAAGGAGCTTTGAGGCAGCAGTCTGGTTAGAAGGGAGAAGTCTAAGGGAATAGTCTTGAAGCTTTATTCATATAGTAAGCACAATGTTTTTACTTAGCTTATATGCTTTAAATAAAAAAAATTAAGTTAAAAGCAAAAAACAAAAAAAAGAAAGGTGACCAGAGCTGTTCTTCGGACTCCCCATAATGCCGTAACAAAAGGTCTCCAGATTGCATGAATTAAGACAGCTCACTCTGACACACACTTTTGGTTGGAACCCTAAGTTCCTGTCCAAATTAAATAGAAGGACTGGACTCCAGGTCTAGCCTGGTAATGGCAGGAGGAATATAGAGATAAAAGCACCAAAGTAATTTTGAATTATTCAGTTCAACAACATTTACTTAGCATCTCTTGTGAGTAAGGCTTCCTGGTAGGCACTCTGGGTAATGCAGAGACTTGAATAAGACCTGTTTCCTGACATTCAAACATTCATAATACATATTAATGACTCAAATACAGCCCAGATTGCTTTAAAAATAGCCATAAACCAAGTGCTGTAACATTAGCTTAAAAGATTTATCTCTGGGGATTGTTTGATTCCAGCTGCTGGAAATGCTTACATTTTTCGGGCCCATAAGCTACAGGCAAGGGTTAGGATCTACTCCTTTCTTTACCTCTGATTGGCGGTGTGGCCTTGGGAAAGTGGCAACTTCTCTGAGTCATGTGTTTCTCATGTTATAACAAAGATAATAACCCCTCAAGGGTACTATGAGGACTTGGGGGAATAATGTTTTGTGAAAGCTTATTGAGTTCTACTCTGTAGGTCTTCTGCAAATGGTAGTTATTTTCCCATACGGGACGACTCTAGAGAGACAGGAAAGGTGGATTCAGTGGGGGTAATCGGGGACTCCTTCATGAAGATAGTGGAAGGATTTGAGTTGTGATGTAAACAGAAAGGAGCTTCTATTCTGGGCAAGGAGAAAGAGCCAGAGCAGAAGCATCTGTTGCTCCATCACTGGCAGGTGACAGGCACTTAGAGCAATGGGAGGGTTAGGGGGTATGTCAACTAATTTCTGCTCCCACATCCACAATAGAATTTAGGCATGAAAACACCTTAAGTGAAATATTTCACCATTACCATCACCTCTTCTGCTTTCCCTCCCTAGGCCAAATCTCTGTAAAATCTTGAATTCTCTGATACTCTAAGGCCCTTTCCTGATGGCACAGATCACCTAGACATGCCGTTTGCCTGACACTGACCATGTTATACACAAGGACGCAGGAGTGAAAATAAACCACCATGAATCAGACCAGAAGAGGTGCTGGCATTGCCCAAAACTCCAGTCCCTATCACCTTCTCAGGATAGAGATGTCCTTAATTTATTAATCATTAAATCACAAAGGGTACCAAGAGATAAATGCAGCACTTGAAGCAAGAGAAAGTGGACGTGTTGGTCATCTCTGTCTTTATTTTTGTTCAATAAATACTTTGCAGTATTTAGGGGTATAAAGAGATAACTTCTAGAACACACAGACCAAAAGAAGAAAAAATGTGGATGGGTGGCTGAAAAAAATTCACCAAGAAGAGGGGAGCAGATGTAGCACCTGCATCCCGTGTATGAGATCCTGGGTTCAATCCCTGAAACCTTCTTTTTAAAAACAAACAAACAAACAAACAAACAAAAAAGAAAAGGCACCAAGGAGAACCTGCTCCTACTATCCTACTACTAGACTTAGTGTATTTCCACTTAGACTATCAGAAAATGTAGGTTTACTGCAATCCTGTATTACCTGCCCTTTATTTCTGCTGGTAGTGGTTTGGGTTTTTTGGTTTTTTGTTTGTTTTTTTTTATTTAATATTTTCATTTCTCCACTACTCTACTTTTTCATTCCTACCGCTCTGGTCTCTAAAAGATTAATCTCACCATTCCAACCTCTAGTTTTTGTTTTTTTCTCTGCTCTCTCCCATTCTTCCTACATGCCCACATGACTTCAGCTTTCTTCTTAGAATATGCATCATGGTGGAGCATTCTCTACATTCTACAGAATGGCTCACCTCTGTCTGCCTTTATTACATTTTTGTCTATAATTTCAAGTTACGTAAATCATTCTTTGGAATCATAGTTTCAACCACCATATGCTCCTTATGTAACCCTGGATTTTCCTTTCACAGGACCTTGAGCAATTAATTAATGAGTACCTTGGGTCTCTTGTTTTCAGATTCCTAGAGGAGCTGAGGACAGGAAAAGTACCAAAAAACAGAATGATTATTCTTAAAAGAGAAAGGAGGAGGGGCACTGGCACACCAAGCAGACACGGGGATGGGGCTGGGGCATGGCAATGCAGAGCTGGGACACATGTAGCCCTGAGGACATGGGACTTACAGATTCTTCAGCATCATTTGGGAGCTCTAGTCTCCCAGAAACAATAACAAGACATTGCCTTTAAAATGAATGGCTGAGAAGCTCAAGAACCTGTTCCCTCTGAGAAAGAATAGCCTGTGAATATATTAAGGCTTCATCAGTCCCACACTGTTACCATCTCTTCTACCAGGTTGTATCCAGGAAGCCAACTGCCCCTTAATTTCCATTTGCCCCTTTCAAGAACAGCTTTGGTTATATTTAGGCATTTGGGCCTTCCAGAAGATATTTCTTCTGCTTGAACATTCTTGGGAAAAAACGTTCAAATGATCCTGGGTTTTAGTGCACTTTCTGCAGTTTTGATGCCTGAGCCCAAGTGCTAACTCATGACCTCTCATGAAAATTCTCCACATTGGCACAAATATATACTCTGTTTCCTTATAGCAACAGTACACTAGGGGGACTTTTTCTCTTTATTTCACGGCTATCCCTTCACATGCCTGAAAAAGCAAAATACCACTGTCTTTTTTTTCCTTCATATCAATAGGATCACAGCACTTCAACTTAGTTTCACCATTTCAAGGACAAATGTTTTTCAGTGGATATTTGCATAGAATGAGATTCATTATGACAACTTCACAGTTCTCATATTGGAAATCCTTTTCTATCCTGGCTTTTTCTGTAATAATAATAATAATAATAATAATAATAAACAAAAACAATAGTAATAATAAAACACATAAGAATGATTCTGTCTTAGTTTCCTGGCTACTAAAACAAATATCATGCAATGGGTTGGCTTGAACAATGGGAATTTATTTACTCATGGTTTTGAGGCAGTAGAAGTCCAACATTGAGGCGTGAGCAAGGTGATGCTTTCTCCACAACGACTGTGGTGTTCTGAGGTTGGCTGCCAGCGATCATTCTTCCATGGCTTTCCATTAAAAGGCAAAGCACATGGCGGCATCTTTTCTTCTCTTCTGGGCTCCGTTGACTTCAGGTGTCTTCCTGTGACTTTTTCTCCCTGAATTTTGTTCTGCTTATAAAAGATTCCATCCAGATTAAAGCCCAACCTCATTCAGTGGGGTGACACCTTAACTGAAGTAACATTTTCAAAAGATCTCCTTTACAATGTGTCCACACTCACCAGAAAGTAGACCAAAACCAGGAACATGTCCAAATTTGGGTACACAATTCAATCAAGTTGCCAAATGGTTCTCAAGGTATGATTTGAAGATCTCTGAGGGTCCCCTAGACACTTCCAGGGAGTCTGTGAAGACAATTTTAAAAAATGCTGAGATTTGTCTTTTTCAGGTTCATTTTCCCATAAGCATACTTCAGAGTTTTCCAGAGGCTTTATGACATGTGGTTTCATAACATAGTAAATTCAGAAACCGGTGTGAGATTCCAAGTGTCTTCTAGTGAGCCAGACATTAAAGAGATTTGCAAAAAGGATTCAACTATTTATACATACTACAACATGGATGAATCTCAAAATAATTGCCGTAAGTGAGAGAAGCCAGACAAGAAAAGAGTACGCACTGTATGATTCCAGTGATCTCATTAATACAAAACTCTAGGAAATGCAGACTAATGTTTAGTGACAGAAAACAGATCAATGGTTTCCTAGGGATGGTGTGGGGTGCAGGGTGGGGATGGGGTGGCAAAGGGAGATTGCCAAGGGTCACAAGGAAACATTTGATCTGATGGATATGTTCACTATCTTGAGGGTGGTGATGGTTTCATGGGTGTATACGTATGTCAAAACTTTTCAAGTTCTACACTTTAAATATGGCAGTTTGTTGTGTACCAATTTATATCTCAATAAAGCTGTTTGAAAAAAAAACAGAAACGTCTATAACCCTGCAGTATTATGGTCACATTTGGAGTTTTTACCTTAATAAATAATTGATAATTATTATTTAATGAAAAATAATTCTTAAATATCTATTATGTGCTGCACACCATGTTAGATGGTGGATATTTACTGTGATGAACATAAAACACATAAAAGAACGTGGTTCCTACTCTCAACCAAACTGAGGGTGGAAACAGGCATTAAACAATAAAGCTGCAAGTAAATGTCTAAAAGAGTAATTATGATAAATACTATGAAGGAAAATAGACAGGCATTTCTCTCATTAATTTTGAAAATAACATTATGTTTTATAAAAATAATTAGCACAATTATGCAGAATTATTCCAAGGTTAAAAGGATTCATGCTCTCCACCAGTTCTTTGGTAACATAAATTCCTCACGCAGAGATTTCTGATTTTGATTAACCTTTAAGTAGACTGGATTTTTTTTTTTCAAATAGGTTTTCCAGGCTATTAAAATTCCTGCATTACTGCATATTTAATTTTTTTTTCTGTTGCCTTAACTGTAAATAAATTCCTGGTTGGGTGAAGTATGTTTGGGTTACATTATGTTTTCTTCAACTTTATAGACATTTCTCTATGATCTCCTAGCATTGAATGTTTCAGAGGAAAAGTCTTTTATAGGTATTTGCTTCTTGTGCTAAGATATTTGAAAAGTTTTATTTTTTATTCTTGAAATGTGGTGACTTCATTAAGACAGAAATTGTTCTTTTGTTTGTTTGTTTCTTTTTATTAGGAAAAATCCCAAACATTCACAAAAGTAGAAAGTACAACAAACTCCTGTGTAACTTCCATCCAGCCTCTACTATCATCCACATTGTCACACTTGTATCATTTCTTACCTCCTCTCTGCTTTTTCGGCTGATCTCAGGTGTCATGTTGTTTTTCTACCCCTAAATATTAAAATATAAATTAAAAAAAAAAAATGAAGGAGCATTTCTTACCTGGCCACAAGGCCATTACAAGAATTAAAAATATTTTAATATCATCTAATAGTCACTATTCTAATATTCAGTCCATATTTAAACTTCCTGAATTGTAAAAAATGTCTATTTACTATTGTTTTATTTGAATTAAGATTCAAATAAGATTAATTGATTCTATTTTCTTATATCTCTTACGTTTCTTATAATTCTCTTATTATAAAAATCCCCTCTTCATTTTGTTTTTCATGCAATTAGATGTTGAAGAATTCGAGTCCATTCCACTTTCTGAATTTTGCTGATTACTTTCTCCTGCTATGATTCCCTGTCTCCTGTATTTCCTGTAGACGGGGAGTTAGATTTACAGGCTTGATTAATTCCAAGTTCAAATTTCATGTGGGTGATGCTGTAGTTTCACATTACATTAGCAAGCCCCAAAAGTCTTGAGGTCTTACTTTCAGCGATTCTAAGGTTCAAGGTTCAGATGCCGACAGCCTGTTTCCTTCCTTGCATAATTTAACATTGACATTTCATCTAACAGTTTTACTTCCCATTGTTGACCATTGTCTGAGTTATTTCTTTCAAAGCTGCAAAATAGTAATTTTTCTATTTTTGAAATTCCTTCTGCATTTATTGGCAGCAATTCTCTATTCAGAAAAACTTGTCCTCATTCACTGAGTATATTTGGTTCTTCTAGAACACGGGTCATACTTCAAAGCAGGATAAATGCTCAGTTTTTTCTTTTCATTAACAATTTTCAAACTAATGAATTTCTGCTCTAGCAACCTCCAATATTATATGATAATATAATTTCTATTTTTTATTATTTTTAAATATCACTGATAACTCATAGGCTTTTATATTTTCAGTGAATTTTAAACAATTGCCATCATTATTCTTACTGAAGCTCAAATTGTCACATGTTTCGCCATGGGAGCCCATCAAGCTTGCTGACATGATCCCATTAGCCTTTGATATCTTCCATGGTTTTTGGTCCAATAAGACATTCCAGAATCTTCCTGTACATATTCTACACCAGTCCTAGGTTCTTTTTAAAAGAAAATGGCATTTAAATGAAAACGGCATGATAGGTCACTGCAGTGTACAAAGTTAGGAAATATGAATTTTTTAAAAGAGTGAAAATCTTGTGTTCATATTGTTATTTCCAATCCAAAATTTAACATTAGAGACACTTCTACATCTTGTATTTATTTTTCTTATGTTAAAAATTCTGGCTCAAAATAACATTAACATAAATATGTACTTGTTTTATCCTAGAGTATACATAAAAGAGTTTCAAAGTAAAAATAAAATATATCATTTTTGGCCTATATCTGTTTATTAGCCCATTAACGTTACAGAAACAAGACAACTCCTTTTAGTGAACACATTTGGTCTTCCCTTTGCTGAAGTTTCAATTTATTCCATCTTAGGGTATTTTTTGTTCCATTTGTTCTGCTTCCTCTTTATTACCAATTATGTATTATCTGAACTTCTTTCTCTGCTATCTGTGCTTAATATCTATTATATAATCATTTAAATCCATCTGTCCTTTTCCTCTCTATGATTTCCTACATGCTTGTTCTAGGCCTAGCTGGACTAATTATGGGGCCGTGTCTCAGGAGAGAGCCCCCTTCCCGCTGTGTTGTCACTATTCATGTAAGCACAAGAGTTGTTTAGGGTTTGAGGTGCCAAAAAGTCCAAGTTTACATGTTACCACTTGGAAACTGAGGGCCCCATCCAGGTGAGAATTTGAGATTGGTTGCAGCTTCTCCCACTGGGGGAAAGGAAAGGATCCAGCCCACTAAACTTGGGGGTCTTTCATTGAATAGATAATTTGACAGCTACTACCTGCATTAAACTATCCAGGAAACTACAATCACATGGAATGTAACAACAACATATAACAATACATTGGAAAAGTAAAGCTGGTCTGATAGAAAGAAAGGGAAACCAGAAGTAAAAAGAGAATGGAAGCCCAGGACTATAAGCACTTAAGTAGATATAGAAAGTCTGGGAGTGTGGGTTTTAGATCTGGTAATGAAGAGCGGCTGAGATTTAATGTCCAGTGAAGACAGGAGTTCAGGGCTTTGGGTAATGGAAGATAGAAATTGGAATCAAGACCTTTTACTCCCTTTACATAGCTCATACCTTCAGTGGATTGAAACCCAAATCCAGGCCTATCATATGTTTTAAGCATGATTTAACTTTGTTTATTTGTTTGTTTATATCATAATTATAATGAAATAGGTCTTAGGCTCATGATTTACATTGAGTATCTGACAGAACTAATGCAAAACTATTCTGGAGGGATACAACCACAGCTCATTCCATATTGAACTCCCATAGGAAAAAAAAATCCATTGAAGATGCAGTTATAATTTAAAAAATTGTAACATATGAGGAAACAACCCATCATTACCAACAGTCAGCAGAAACAATAAACAGGAGGACAAACATC
>JAQZBX010088925.1:0-12694 GCA_029593785.1 Cabassous unicinctus
GTGCCCTCACAAGGAGGCCTCGGGACGCGAACCCGGGCCTCCCATATGGTAAACGGGGGCTCTATCCACTGAGCCACACCAGCTTCCAGGAATCTTGTGTTTGTCGTTTAAATTTTCCTTTTCTTCATTTTTCTTATTTGGATTTAAAATAATCATGCATTTTCTTGCAAGGTGTCTGAAATCACTATTGACTTTAGTATATCCATGAGGACTTTGTGGTTTTGTTTCTTGAAATTATTTATTTACTAAATAAGCCAAAAGAGGAGACGCAGACGTTGAAGTCTGGGAGGGTCTCAAAGGCAAGCTTGCCTGTCCTCTCCACTGAAGTCAGGACATGTAACCCTCTCATTCCAGCGCAGAGATGTTTTCTTCTCAGCCATAGAAGCTCTCTCTGCAATTGAGTTTTATATATTAATTTTATACCCAACAATCTTTCTGAATTTCCTTGTTTTCTTTAATAATTTATTTGTAGATTTTCCGGAATTTTTCTCTGCAGACTCTTATATTGTTTAGTGATGACAGTTTCCTCCTTTCAAACCCTTCTACTTTTAAATTGTTTTCTTCTCTTATTGCTAGAACATCTAATAAAATGTTAAATAAAAGAAATAATAGTATCTTTATCTTGTTCCTGACTTTTAAAAGAATCCTTCTGTTTCACCATCAAGTCTGGCATCTGCAGTGGGGTTTCAGTCGGTACTCTTTATCAAGTTCTCTTTTATTTTCAGGTAGGTATGGATGTTTATCATGAATGGGTTTGGGATTTATGAAATGGGTTTTTAAAGTTTTTCTATCGGGTAAAATGATCAGATGGCTTTTTTCTTTTCAAATGCTGAAATAAAAATTACATTAGCAAATGTTCTAACATAAAACCATTCCTGCATTCCTCAGACAGCCCAGCGTGACCATGATGAATTGTTTTTCAATTGACTGCTGGATTGGTTTTCTGACACTGTGTCTAAGGCTCTGACTCCATTCATAAGTAATACTGCTCTGTATTTTCTGCTGCTACACTGTTTTGATTTTGGTGTCAAAGGTGTCCAGCTTTGTGTAAGTGTTACATGTTCCCTATTAGCTGAAACAATTTGTGTAACATGGGGATTAGCTGTTCTTTGACTGTTTGGAGGGACCTGACTCTAAAACTACTGTATCTAAGCTTCCTGCTTTCTTGTTTTCTGTATAAATCTCAAACTTACAGAAAAGTTGCTAGTACAATTCAAGGAACTTTTTTTCCCCTCCTAATCCTTTGAGGGCAAGTTGCCAACACCTCCAAATACTTTATTGTGTATTTCCTACAAATGAGGACATTTCCCTTTAAAACCACACTGCCATCAAACTCAGAATTTATCCTCAGCGCCGACTCAAGTTTTGTCTCTTGTCCTAATAAAGCTCCTTCATAGTAAAAGGCCCCATTGAGAATCATGTATTACTTTGACTGCCAAGGCTCTCTAGTCTCCCGTATTCTGGAACTGTTCCTCAGTCTTTCCTTGACTTTCTTGGGCTTGGCACTTTTAAAGATGACAGGCCTGCTATTCTGTAGCATGTCCCCTACTTTGGGATTGTCTGACGCTTCCTCGTGATTAGATTCAGGATACACGTCTTTGGAAGGAATAGCACAGAAGTGATGCTGATATCTTCTCATTATTCTGATTCTATTAGTGGCTCACAATTTCAATTGTCCTATTACTGATGACATTTACCTTCATCACTAATAAAGGTGATTTCTGCCAGGCTTTTCCACTGCAAAGTTACTCTTTATCCCTTTGTAATTAATACGTATTTTGTGGGGAGATGCTTTGACACTAGGTAAATATCCCATTCTTCATAAAACTTTTAATGTATGCATTTATTAATTTATATCAGTATGGATTCGTGGTTTTCTGTATTGTGTCTATTTAATTAGTAATTCCTTAAAATCAGCTTTTAGCTTTGTTCATCTTTTCATTTTATCTCATTTTTCCTATTTCATTAATTTCTGTTATCTTTATTATTTCTTTTCTTTAGGTTTATTCTCTTTGTTCTTTTTCAAACTTTCTGAAGTGGATTTTTTGCACATTTATTATAAGTCTGTCTTTGTTTCTAAAAAGTCATTTATGGCATAAATTTCCTTCTAAGTATCATTGCATTTCATAAGTTCAGATATTATTCAATTTGAAATATTTTATAATTTGCAGTATGTTTTATTTTTGACCCATATGTAATTTAGAAGTGTAGTGTTTAGCTTCCTAAAGCAGAGGAGAGGGAAGGGAGGGTTGTTTATCTTTTACTTATTGATTTCAAAATCAGTTGCTGGGTCAGAAATATGGTCTGACACAGGTTCTTCTGTGTTGCTTTGAGGCCAAGTTCATACTTTGCTTTGGTGAATGCTCCATGGTTTTTCAAAAGGGAAATCATTGAATGGAGGGCTATTTATCCATTAATTAAACTTGTTACTTGTGTTATTCAAATCTTCTAAACTTAGATTGTTTTTTAGTTGCTTGGTATTTTAGCTTCCCACTATGATTGCAGATTTGTCCTTTCCTCCTTGTACTTCTGTCAAGCTTGACTCTACAGATTTAAAAAATATATTTTTTGTACTCTGGATTTTAAAGCTATATATTAGGAGTTTGCCAATTTAGAATTGTTATATTTTCCTGGTGAATTTTTCCCGCTGTCACTAAGTAATGCCTACTTTAAATAATGGCCTTTACTTTTAAGTATTATTTTGTCTGAAATTAACACTCAATGCCTACTTTCTTTTGGATAGTATTTGCCTAATAAATATGCTTCCATTTTAAAAGTTTCAACTTTTCTGTATCTTCAAGTTTAGGTGTGCCTATTGTTTTAACCAATCTGACAATCTCTTTCAACTGGAGAGTTCACTTAGCTTCTTATTTTTACTGATAAGGTATTTGGATTAATTTCTGCTATGTTTTATGCCTTCTTTTTAACCAGGCTTTTTACATTTTCCCTCATTCCTTTCCATTGGTTTTATTGAGTTTCTTTATTCTCCTTTTACCTTCTAAAAGCTTAGATCTTATATCTTATTTTTCTATTCTTGCAAAGGTAACACAAATTTTCTTTATTTGGACAATACGTATTAAAAATTGTTTTGGTAACATATACAACACCAAAATTTCCCATTTTAACCACTTTCATGTCTACAATTTGATGATATTTCATTGGCAATGATGCTGGCAATGGAGGGCCTCACTTGTCCTTCAATCCACTAAAACTTGCCTTCTTTTCTCAACACTGATTCAAAATCGTTCCCAAAGTTACAAATGCTCTCCGTATTGCTAAATTTATGGCCACTTTTTATTCCTCATTTTGACCAAGCTCTCTGAAACAACTGACAATGCTGATCACGTCCTTCTCTATGAAATCATCTTTTCTCTCTGCTTCCTGAACACAAAATTCCCGACTCTCCTCCCACCTCTTTGCTTGTTGCTTTTTGATCTCCTCTGCTTGCTCCTCCGATTCCACTCCTGCCTACCCTGTAAAGCGTGGAGTTCCTCAAGGCTCTGCCCGAGCCCCTCTTCTCTTGTTCTATATCCTCTAAGTATTCCCATTCTCTTCCATGGCTCCAAGTACCATTTATACGCCAATGCCTCCTAAACTGGTATCTCCAGCTCAATTCTCTCTTCTGGACTCAAACTCACAAAGTCAACTGCCCTCTGAACATCTTCACCAGGATGTCTTATGCCTCCAGTCTTCACCAGGATGTCTTATGCCCCCTAACTCTGTTCTTACTTTAAGTGCCCCTATCTCAGCAAATGGCCCAAACATTCACTTATCATCCACACCCAATCTCTTGGGACATATTCTTGAGTCTCTGTTCTCTCTCCACCCTCAACTGCCACCAAACATCAAAGCCTGTCAAATATAACTCTTAATTATATCTTGAATCTGTATACTTATGTCCATCCCTCTGCACCTGCTCTAAACCCAGCCACGAGCATCTTTCCCTGGGACACTGAGAACCTCCTGTTCTCTCGGCATCCCCCTTTCCCCTCTGCCAGTCTGCATTCCAGACCACGGGCCAGAGCGACTTTTCTAAAGTGTGAATCTGATCATGTCCCTACCCTAAGTAAACCCTCCAAAGGCTCCCTATGTGGCTTCCAAAGCCTTCCCTGATTTGGCCTCTCCAGATGCAGATGGGACCATTTCCTCCTGGATCTCTTCTCTCCAGCCACAAAGGGGTATGGGATGGGGGGTGTTCTTTTTTCCCTTTCAGTTCCTAAAAGCACCATCCTCTTTTTTAATGCCCAGTTTCCTATTTTCTTTCTCCTAGAACACTTGCCTGCCTGCTCCCAATGGCCAACTCCTACTCAGTCTTCAGATTTTTAAATTAAATTTCACGTCTTCAGGGAAGCCTTATTTGACCCCCTAATTTGGGTTAAATTCCCCTGCACTTTGCAAGTTTCCCTTTGTATCACATATCACACTTGAAATGACTTAATACCTGTTTTTCCCACTGGACTGTAGCTAGCACTAGGGAAGGTAGCTCTTGTCTATAGTTACCGTACCCCTTAGTGCTTAGCAATACTCAACAGAGAGCAGGAGCCCACATGTGGCCATATAGCTTTTAAATTAATTAAAAATGAACTGAAAGTAAAAATTCAACTCCACAGTAGCACTAGCCACATTTCAAATGCTCGATAGCCGCATGTGGCTAGCAGTTACTATAGAAGATTTCCATCATCACAGAGCATTCTACTGGACAGGGCTGGTGCAGATGATGCCTAAATGAACTTCAATACAAATGAAGGATGGCCAGGTAAAGAAAGATGGGGAGCAGTGGGAGTGAAAAGCAAAGAGCGGAGTAAGAAACTAGAAGCAGTTTGCTCAAGGGTGAGGTAGGGAGAGACAAGAGAGAGAGACAAGTAAGGTCAAGGTCAGGAGGGACTGAGGTCCTGCTGAGAGTGGGAGGTTTCTGATTAGGGAAGCAACCCAAACAGGGATGTGCATTTTAAATGCCTTACTCAGGGGAGTATAAGCCTAGAGGCAGGAAAAACCATTGGGGGCTGCTGAAATACAGTTAGCGCTTCCATATCACAGGGGTTAGGGGCACCCCCGCCCCCCAAGATCTGGAAAATCCCCATAATTTTTTGCGTAGGCCAAATCTTTTTTTAAATTTCAAACCAGCCCTTGCTGGCCTGAAAATCTGTAGGGGTAGCCCCTTCACCTTCATTTTCCTTTAGGGACTCCTATAAGGACTTAGCCTTTCTCATATGATGCCAGAGTCGACCAGAACGCCGTTCTGCTAACAACCCTGCACCCAAGACAGTGTTGCACTTTCTAGCGAGAGATGCGGGTCTCTGGTTTATGCAACTGCTTTGCAGTTGTTGGTGTCGCTGCAGCGGTGGCTTCCGGGTTTCCTGCTCTTTTTTCCTGACATGCCTTATGGTGGACTCACAAACACAGCAGCAGCCGTTCTGCCTGAACAAAGTGCATCTAACAATTCGGCTTTTTCCTTCATCACTTTCCTCTGTTTCTTGGGAGCACTTTCCAAACCACTAGGAACACTACACTCGGGACCCATGATTTTAATAGAGTTTATGGCCTTTAAACGACACGAGACTACGAGGAACTCTGCAAAGCTCACTGTGAGATCATTGTGAGACATCATGAGAGAGACTGCCACAACACATCTGGCACAGAACTGCAGTTCTTTTACGACAAATTCAATTTTAAGGAAAAATACTGTGCAGCTGTTCGTTAATGTTATTAAACAGCAAAATACATATTGTACAGGTAACATTATACATAACAGTACATACATTTTATGCATTTCAGAGTTTCTAAACTCTTTTGTCGTTCACTGGCCTTCGTGTATTGTCTGTGGCTTCCACAGAACTCCCCCCAAATTCCCATTTTATTTCTTATGCTGACCCACGACATATCAAAACCATGATGAGGAAAGTCCCGATGCGGAAGGGATAACTGTATCTGGGTGAAAAGAACCAGAACAAAGGGAGAGGTGCAGAGGATGGAGCTCAAGAAAGAGGCAAAGCTTGATGGTTGACTGCATGTAGTGCTGAGGGACGGGAGGAGCCAAGGTGACCTGTATATTCCTCGACAGTGGTGCCACCCAGAGACCAGGATAAAGAGGAACGTAGGAGAAGCAGGCTTTATTTGGGAGGGAAGGCTTAGGAAGCGGGAAGAGATCATGAATCCAAATTTGGATGCATTAAGTTTGAGGTATTTATGGGATATGACTGTTGGCCATAGACCTGAAGCTCAGAAAAGAAGTAAAGCTAGCAATTTAGACATGGAGATCATCAGAAAACAGGGGGTAGTTACAACCATGTGCTTGGACTATATCACCTGCAGAGACAGGTGGGCCGTGGGTCACGGCCTGATCTCACGGAGGAGCAGCATTAGGGATGAGCAGAGGAGAGGCCTGGGATGTGTCCTTTATGAAGATATCCAAACTATTTTTTTTAAAAACCATCTTATTCTTTGGACCCATTCAATCTCCTGGAGGTAGCAATTTCAACATATTTCTATTTGCTATATAAGGTTTGTTTGTTTGCTTTTATCCTTAAACAAGCTCCCTGATGTTTGGCCAGGGGCGGACTAGATTGGAATCCGTGCATGTGATCTGTGGGATCAGAAGATGTTCTGTGAGATCCCACCTGTCTGAGCTGGGGAAGGGGGGTCTTGCCTAGAGGAAGAGAGAGGAGGAAGACCACCCTGTGCCACCCACATAACTTGATGGGTCCTGAGGAAAGTCACTTGATTTTTGCCTCTGCAGGTGAAAACAGAGATGCTCTACCCTAACACAGGAGGAGAGATCCCAGACTAACAGGAATCTGAGTGACCAACTCGAAAGGAACAGCCAGGCTCGTTGGCAACGGGAAAATAGTAGGACAATAGCAGGTCTTTTCAACCAGGTTCCACAGAAGGAGACAAAGCATGGGAGGAGGGCTGCCAGCCTGAATTCCAATAAGAATGGTAACAACTTCCCTGATACCAATTAGCAGGCAGAAAATACTGCCCCCAGGCTATAATATTACTTGCTTCTCAATACCTTTCCTATTAAATTTCAATTACATTTTTTCTTAAAAGTCATAAATGTGCCAGGAAACCCTGGAACTAACTTAGAATAACCACGCTACACCCTCTAAAGCAGAATTTAATTTATTTCTGATTTACTGGTACTTACTGATTTCATCCACATTTTTAAGAAATTTTTGCAAGTCTTTCTCCTGATCCTCAGCCATTGTAGATCAGAATCCCTGAGGGAGGCAGCATAAATGATGAAAATTAATAACAAGAAAACACTAAACAGAATTTGTCAGGCTCATTAGCCTTCTAAAAATAAGAGCCAAGTGATTATTTTCAAGATGGATTTCTGTGGATAAATGCCATGAAATAACAGCAGGCCGATCTAGCTCACTTTGACTGCTGTTTAAGGCCAGGGGATACTCATTATTTGTGGAGACACTGCTGGAAAGCTGCCAGCCCTTCCTCCTCTGAAACACCACTCTGTAGAAACATCCCTCCAAAGCCAACATGGCTTGCTGTGATTCAGGGGCCTGGTGAGGAGACTGGGAGGAGAGCCCCTGGCAGGTGCCAGGGATGCAGAAGGACCACTGCCTAACTTTGGTCATGGCAGGCTTCTCCCTGCTGGCCTTTCCTCAGAAGCTTTGGCCTGGTCCTGTGACCGATAACCAGAGACTGATGACAATTTGCATCTAAATGTCCACACTTACTTAAAACGTAAGCCCCTAGCTTGTTTGTGGGGAGTGAAGAGAAGCTACAAATTGGCTGAAGGGATTAGAACTAGTGTCTTCTCCCCAGGTATGTACTTCTAGATTTATTACCTCACAGTTGTTTTTGAGTGAAATCACATGGTGTATGCAGTGGTACCCAAAGTTTCATCCACAGACAATAAAAATCACCTGGGCACTTGTTAAATATACAGATTCTTCAGCCTTAGCTCGATATTCTCAGCTTGGGATAGTAGTTAGGAAGGTGGAGTTTCAAACACACTTAAAGAGTCTGACTCACAGCTAGGGTTGTACCCCAGTAGTTGTGTACCACACCTATAATTGGGAATTAGAAGTCTGCCAGGGACAAGCTGTGAGTAATTTCCTCTGAGTGTCCGTGTCCTTATCTCCACCAGTTTCCAGCTGTGTGACCTTGGCTAAAGACACAGCCTCTCTGGGCCTCAGGCATCATCCCTACCGTGGAAACGGTAATACAAACCCGGAGGATGCAGGACTGACCCGGGTGTTACTGTGAAGCACCAGACACCTAAGGAGTGGGAAACTGAGGCACCCTCGTCTCTGAAGCAGGAGGCGGGGCTGTGTCAACTGCACCATCACTAAGGTTCTTTCCGGCCCAAACATGTGAAGCTCCCACGGAACCGAGACCCAGGGAGGCGCTTCCACGAGCAGGGGCCAACCCCTCTGCTCCCACGGCAGCGACCCGCGGCCGCAAACAGCAGTGCCACCAACGCCAGGACCAGGGCGCAGGAGGCGTGTTGCACCGCGGGGCGGGCGACACGCACCGCGCGCTGCCAGCTCCGCGCCCGGCGCCGAGGGGCGGGGCCGACGCCACTGTTGCCCTGGCAACCGCTCCGCGTCTCCCTCCGGCCCCTGGGCCGGCACTGGGGCCCCCAGGCCGCAGTCGATACCGTCCCACGTGCTGGGGTCCAAACCTGCGCTCTCCTCTCGGTCCTCTGACGGCCAGTCCGGAACCAGGTCCCAGGGGAGACCCCGGGGCCACCCCGCGGCACCGACCCGTCGCGCTCAGGGCTGGACAGGAAATGGCGGCTGCGGACGCGTGGTGACTGGCCCAAGCCCGGAGGGAAAGGGGCGGGGCTTGGAGCGGCGGGGCGGGGCTGGGGGCTGGGGGCGGGGCTTGGGGCGGCGGGGCGGGGCTTGGGGCGGCGGGGCGGGGCGGGGCTCCAGGTTCAGTCTCTTCGCTAATTCCAAGCTCAGGCGGGTCCTGGGGTGCCCAGCGGGGTTGCGGGGAGGGGAAGAGGCAAAGGAAGCTGCGAGGGACCCGCGCTGCTCTCTGTCGCGGCGCCTGGTTTTCACTCCCAGCAGTCTAGTATCCCTGGCCCAAAAGGCCGAAGTTCCCAGGACACTTGGGAGAGGCTTGCGTATGGATTCCAGTTTTACCTGTTGATAAATATGGGGCCTTGGAGAGTTAGGTAACCTCTCTGATCCTCGGTTTTCTCATCTATAAAATGGAGAAATGGCACTTTCTCATAGAGTTTCCCATTAAAGTGTCAGGCACATAAGGCGGTAGGAATAAGTGGCAGTATCCAGGGGATCACTGTAGGATTTAGAGCAGAACGAGATGACGGGCACATTCATTCACACTCTGGATACATGCACACGCCCTTAAACAGGAGCCAGTCTATTTTTCAAAAAGTTCAGTGTATTATGTGGTGGGTTACCAAGCATATTTTTGGGCAAGTCCCATCTTGAGCTTAAACACGTTCAGGAGCATCTGGGCCTTCTTGGCAAATTTGTGGGTGCTTTGGAGAAATCTGGTTGGTAGGAATGGAGAGGCCGGCCCCTGGGGCTAGGACTTACCAGGAGGGAAGAGGGGCCAGGCGGTGCTGGGTCCAACGCCAATTCCAAGTGCAGCCAAATGACCCCATAGGATGCATGGCTGAGCCCCATAGAAAACAGAGCACCCATTTGACTGAAATCTCCACCCGGCACTGGTAGACATGCAACCCTGCTTAGATACCACCCCTACCGCCCAATGAGTGTAGCACAGAATGACCACGGGTATCCTCCTCTCCTTGACAGCGGACGGTGCAGCTTTTGCACATGAGCTGCCCAGGAGGTGGTGGGACCTGCTGAACCCTCAGGACACGGGCCCAGCGGCTGTCCTGAGGAACTGAGGTGCCCGATGAGAAGGAGCAGAGAAAGCAGCCCCCGGCAGGAGCAGGGTCGTGGGTGAATGCATGTGAGGCACACCCTGGGGAAGCTCGGGAGTCCCCAGGGTACTTCAGGGTAACTTAGTGCCTCTGGGAATCAAAGGGGACAGGAACATTTGGTTATTACTGTTAGTATCGATCCATTTTCCTCGCAGGCTTGTGAGGTCCTGTGGAACCCTGGGCACACAAAGGCAGGGTCCCCAGCCCCAGAGTGCGTCTTCTCACTTTGGGGCTGATGTTCTTTGTTCCAAATCACTTCCTACTCGGCTATTCTTTTCCACCAAACTCCAGAAGGACCTGCCCACAATTGACTGTACCATCCCCCCCCTCCCGACCCCGTTCATTCAGGCTTGCATTCATCGCACTCGGTGGTCTGCAGGGGGCCAGTGCTGTGGAAACCCCCAGGGTGCACCCGAAACATATTTACACATGGTTAAGAGCAGGGATCCTCGAGCAGGTGGGCCTGGGTTCAGCTCTCAGCTCTCCTCTTATCAGCACATATTAAAGTGGTGTCAGCACCTGCCACATACCTTGTACTATGCCAGGTGCCAGAATGCTTTTACTTCCTCTCTTACCACTACTACTTTTAGTGGGCATGTGACCTTGGGCAAGTTACTTAATCTCTCTGTGCTTAGTTTCCTCATCTGAAAATGAGGCTGTTAATATCTACCCCCATAGGGTTTTTTTGAGAGTTACATGAGTTAATTCAGGCAAAGCAGTTATTTCCCTGGAGCATTATCGACACCCAGTAAGTATTATCAATTATTGTTACTACTCTTACGATCAGTATGCATTGGACCAGAGCTTCTGAACCTTGGCTGTGCAGAAGAGTTACCTGGGGATCTTGTTAAAATGCAGATTCTGGTTCGGCAGGCCTGGGGGCCGAGCACCTGTGGCAGCGCTCTGTGGGCTGTGGCCCCACTGAGTGGCAGAGCACAGTCACTTTGCTAGATGCTGGGGATGGAGCGTGGTGGGACCCAGTCACCAGACTCGAGGAGTTTATCATCTAGTGGAGGTAAAGGTCAAGGAATAAATCACCATTTAAACGTTCACTAGGATGAGAGCTAGAAGAAGCAAAGGCTGAAAAGCAAAAGGAGCAGACGGTGCTACGAAAGGCTCGTCTGTGAATCTGGGAAATCTTCTCTGAGGAAGCGAGGTTTAAGCCGAGGCCATCTTTAAAGTCACTGTTAGGCTGGGCTGTCACTCCCAGGCAAACATGGTGACAACTGTATTAGTCAGCCAAACGGGTGCTGATGCAGAATACCAGAAATCTGGTGGGTTTCATAAAGGGTATTTATTTGGGGTAGAAGCTTACAGTTACCAGGCCATAAAGCGTGAGTTACTTCCCTCACCAAAGTCCGTTACCACGTGTTGGAGCAAGACGGCTGCCGACGTGCGGCCTTCCTCTTCCTTTTGAGGCTCCATGGTCAGGCTCTCCAGGCTTTCTCTCTCTCCCCGGGGTTCGATTCTCTCTGGGCCCGGCTCCTTTGCTCTCTCCACAAGGCCAGCTATGAACTGTCAGGCGAATGGCTGTCTCTTTTACCGGGGCCTTCTCTCCTTCCTCACAACCAAGCTCCTCTGTGTGCTTACTTCCCAGGGCTCCAGCTCAAAAACCCCAAGCTCCCGTCTCTGTGGTGTGGTTTCTCTGTGAGTCCCCACCCCCTTGGTCCTATTGACATGGCACAGTCAAAGACTTAATCGTTACTTAATCAAGTAAAAGCGAAACCTCTGAATCCAATGTAATCTAATATGCCCAGAGGAAAAGACCAGTTCACAAACATCAGCCAATATCTAGTTTTGGAATTCATAAATAATGCCAAGCTGCTACAGTAACTGATAGAGGAGGCTAAAAATCAATATTTTAAAAAAGTTGACATCTAATTGTTTTCATCATAAATCTAAATAGTCCCAAATGTTGTAATACTGGCATGCTAAAATATTGATATTCTGAAATAAAACACATGTTGATTTTCAGGTGTATCTTGTCTGATGGATTCTAAACACCAGAGCAATTTGATAATGAGGTCATTCCATTAAGAGGCACGTGAATAATGTTTTCTTTATCATTAGAAATTATATTATTCCTCTTCTCAAAGTCATATTACCATTTTATAACCCCCCAAATAATATCCTCATACAGGATATTTTTAGGCTTGAATGCCTTTCATTGCTCGTTCCATCATACTTCTATGCCACAGAAATATCAGCGAACGTTGTTTGAGTGCTTGCTTTGACCATATACCATCGTTCAAGCTGTGGGTACAGCCCCTGTCCTCAAGGAGCTCACAGTCCTCATAGACCAACGAGGAAGATAGATGCATAAACAGATGGTTATAAAACAGTGTGATAAGTGTAGGGATGGTCTAGTGCCTAAGGGGAGGGGGGCATAGCATCAGGGAAGTTCCCATAGGAATAGGAATTTAAGTGGCTAATGTGGGAATGGGGATGCATGGAGCAAGACAGGTGGAGGGAAAGGATGAATGAAGCTTGGGAGGCAAGAAGCATCAAGATGCATGGGAGAAAACAGAACGTTAAGGCGCGAGTGATGAGAGAGGAGCCTGGGGCAGGACTTCGAGGCGGGAACCCACAGGAGGGGTGCTCAGCAAAGTGGCCAGGTCAGCAAGGCCGGGAGACTGCTTAGCAAGCCGTTGCAGCAGCCCAGGCAGGAGACGGGAGTTACCTGGGCAGGAGGGACAGAGGCACATAGAGGTGGGGGCAGGTGCTTTAGGGGATTCAGAAGACACTTCCGCCTTGATGATCCCATATAAAACTTCACTGAGCCCCACCCTTGCTCCCAAGTCCCAGTCC
>JAQZBX010088926.1:0-12703 GCA_029593785.1 Cabassous unicinctus
TCCCCTATTAGGCACTGCCTATGCTCTCAAGAGACTCCCGCCTCTCTATTTGCTATCATAGCAGGACTTCCCAGGATGGTAGAACACCTTTCTGCTTATTATGTGAGTCTCCACACCCTGATACAACACACTATGATAAGATAAATGCCACATACTCTTTATAAGCCTGCCCTAGGTGCACCCTGTCCCATGTGCCCCCCAATCCAACACCTTAAACCAGTAACCCTCTCCTGCTATATTTGCCAAAAGAACATTCCCAACATTGTAGTTTCAACCACATATCCACAAATCACCACAGTTCACCTGTTCTATCTCCCAAGCCTCCCCCCAGTTCCATAGATAGTCTAATCCACCCTCCCCACCCTACCCCCCTCACAAACCAGCACTGTCCACCCCAATAGCATCACTGAACCACTGTCATGCTGATCCACTGCACAACTACACCCTTCCACCTTATCATAGATTTTGCCCAAATGGGCATTGACTCAACTTTCTTTCTCTCTGTCTCCTGTAAACCTAACTTTCAGACTCCAGCTCTATGAGCCTGCTCGATTTGCTTAATTCATATCAGTGAGGTCATGTAAAATTTTCCTTCGGTGCTTGGCTTGCTTCACTCAACATAATGTCTTCAAGATTCATCCATGGTATCACAAATGTTAATACTGCATTCCTTCTTACAGCTAAGTAATATTCCATTATTTGTATGTAACACAATTTGTTTATCCATTCATCTGTTGATGGACTCTGGATTGTTTCCAACTTTTGAAAGTAGTGAATAATGCCACTGTGAACATTGGCTTGTATATGTCTGTTCATGTCCTGGCTTTCTATTCTTCCAGGTATATATCCAGCAGTGGGATTGCTTGATCATACGGCAGTTCAATAGTTAGCTTCCTGAGGAACAGGCAAACTGTCCTCCACAATGGCTGTACCATTTTACATTGCCACCAGCAGTGGATAAGGGGTCTCATTCCTCCACATCTACTCCAAAACTTGTAGTCCTCTGATTTTTTAATAGTCTCCAGTCTAATGGATGTAAGATGATGTCTCATTGTGGTTTTGATTTGCATTTCCCTAATAGCTAATGATGTTGAGCAACGTTTCTTATGCTTTTTAGCCATTTATATTTCTTCTTTGGAGGAGTGTCTATTTCAAATCACTTGCCGATTTTTTAAGTGAGTTTTTCTCTTTTTATTTTCAAGGTGTAGGATTTCTGTATATATACTGGATATTAGGCCCGTATCAGATATATTCAATATTTTTTCCATTGAGTAAGCTGCCTTTTCACTTTCTTGACAAACTCCTTTGAGATGCAAAAGTTTTTAAATTTGAGGAGATCCCATTTATCTATTTTTCTTTCATTGATCTTGCTTTGGGTTTAAAGTTCATGCAACTCTTTCCTAATACAACATCCTGTAGATGCATCCCTACATTATCTTCTAGGAGCTTTATGGTCTTTGCTATTATATTTATAATTTTGATCCATCTTGAGTTAATTTTTGTATAATGGTTGAGGTGGTATTCCTCTCTCATTCCTTTGGATATGGTTATCCAGTTCTTCAAGCAACATTTTTTGAATAAGCCATTCTCTCCCAGTTGAATGAGCTTGGTGACCTTGTTGATTCTCAGGTGACTATATGTAAGGATCTATATCAGAACTCTCAATTCAGTTCCATTGGTCAGTATGTCTATCCTGGTACCAATCTCATATAGTTTTGAACTATGTAGCCTTGTAGTATGTTTCAAAGCCAGGTAATGTGATCCTTCCAATTTCATTTCTTTTTTCCATATATCTTTGGCTAGTCATGGTCCCTTCCCCATCCAAATAAATATCATCATTACCTTTACCAATTAAGTAAAAATGCTATCATGTTTTTTATTCGAATTGCATTAAATCTGTAAATCAGTTTGGCTAGGACAGAAATCTTAGTAATGTTTAGTCCTGCTATCTATGAACAGGGGATATTCTTCCATTTACTTAGGTCTTCTTTGATTTCCTATAACAGTGTTGTGTAGTTTTCTGCATATAAGTCATTTATATCCTTAGTTAAATTTATTCCTAGGTAATTGATTCTTTTAGTTGCTAATGTAAATGAATTTTTTTTCTTGATTTCTTCCTCAGACTGACCATTATTGGTGTACAGAAATGTTATTGATTTTTGCACATTGATTTTATAACCTGACACTTTACTGAACTCATGTATAAGCTCTAGAAGCTTTGTTGTAGATTCCTCAGGGCTTTCTATGTATAGAATCATGTCATCTGCAAATAGTGAAATTTTTTACTTCTTTTCCAATTTAGATGCCTTTGATATCTTTTTCTTGCCAAAGTGCTCAAGCAAGTACTTCTAACGCAGTGTTGAATAAAAGTGGTGAAAGGGGACATCCTTGTCTTGTTCCAATCTTAGAGGGAAAGATTTTAGGATTCACCATTGAATATAATGTTAGCTATGGGTTTTTCTTAAATACCTCTTATGTATAGGAAGTTTCCTTCTGTTCTTATATTTTTCAGTGTTTTTATCAGGAAAGGATACTGTATTTAGTTGACTGTTTTTCTGCATCTATGGAGGTGATCTTGTGATTTTTTTTCTTTTGATCTGTTTATGTGATGTATTACATTGATTTTCTTATGTTGAACCATCCTTGTATACCAGGGATGAAACCCACTTGGTCATGATGCATATTTCGTTTGATGTGCTGTTGAATATTGTATTAGTCAGGATTCTCTAGTGAAGCATAATCAGCAGGAGATAATATGAGATAATATGTCAATAATATAAGATTTTATAAGAGCCTCTCATGTGACTTTGGGGATGCACAAGTCCAGGTTTTGCAGGCAGGCTGCAAACCAGGGACTCTGACGAAAATCCACAGAAGGTCCTTGATGAGTTTCTGGGAGAAGTTGGCTGTCCAAAGATGAGCTGGGAAATTCTCTCAGAATGTAGAAATCACTTCCCCTTTTAAGGTATTCAACTGATTGGATAAAAGCGTCACCCATTGTTGTCAATAATCCCCTTGATTGATGCAGATGTAATCAGTCATCTACCCAGTACACTCACTGGTGACCAAAGTCCATAAATGTTCTTGTATTACAATTAGCTCAGTGCTTGCTGGAACAAACACCTGGATACAATTACCTGACTGAGTTGGCACATTAGCCTAACTATCACAAATATGATTATCTAGAATTTTGTTGAGAATTTTAGCATCTCAGTTCATTAAGAAGATTGGTCTACAGTTCTTTTTTGTGGCGTGTTTGTTTGGCTTTGGTGTTAGGGTGATGTTGGAATTATTGAAGGAATTAGGGAACATTTCCATCACTTCTATTTTTTGGAGTAATTTAAGCAGGACTGGTGTTAGTTCTTTCTGGGATGTTTCGTAGAATTCACTTGTGTAGCTTTCTGGTCCTGGGCTCTTCGTAGTTGGGAGACTTTTGCTGACTAATTCTATCTTGTTACTTTTGATTGGTCTGCTGAGTTCATCCATTTCTTCTTTCGTCAGTGTAGGCTACTTCTGTGTTTCTAGAGATTTGTCTATTTCCTCTAAATTATTCCTCTTGTTGGCATACAATTTTTCAAAGTTTCATCTTATGATAATCTTTATTTTTATTTTTTATGATACTCTTTATTTCAGTAGGGTCAGTGGTGATATCCCCTCCTCATTTCTTACTTTATGTATTTGCATCTTCTCCCTTTTTCTCTTTGTTAGTATAACTAAGGGTTTCTCAATTTTACTACTCTTCACAAAGAAATAGCTTTCGGTTCTATGTTTTCTAGTGCTTTCTTATTTTCAATTTCATTTAGCTCTGCTTTAATCTTTATTGTTTCCTTTTTTCTACTTCCTTTGGGGTTTGTGTGTTGTTCTTTTACTAATTATTACAGGTGTGCATTTATGTCTTTGATTTTAGCTCTTTCGTTTTTAAATTTAGGCATTTATGGCTATGAATTTCCCTCTCAGCCCTGCTTTGGCTGATTCCCACAGGTTTTGATACATTGTGTTTTCATTTTCATTCATTTCAAGGTAGTTACTTCTTTATTTTGCAATTTCCTCCTTGACCCACTGATTGACTAAGAATGTGTTGTTTAACTTTCATATCTACATGCCTAATCTGCTTCTCTGTCCCATACTGATTGCCAGCTTCATTCAATTGTGGTAAGAAAAAATACTTTGTGTAATTTCAGTCTTTCTGAATTCATTGAGAGTTTTCTGTGGCTTAGCATATGGTCGATCCTAGAGATTGATCCATGTGCACTTGAGAAGAATGTATATCCTATTGTATTTAAGTTTAGTGTTCTGTATCCAGATCCTCTAATGTTCAATGTCTCTGTTTTTCTACTGATCCTCTTTCGAGTTGTTCTGCCTAATGATGGTAATCATGTATTAAAGTCCCCCACAATAATTGTAGAGGTATCTATTTCTCCACTTTGTTTTTCCAAAGTTTCCTTCCTGTATTTTGAGTCACACTGATTGGATACATAAATGTTTACGATTGTTCTTTCTTCTTCATATATTACTGCTTTTATTAATAATAAGGCCTTTTTTGTCTGTTACAATAGTTTTGCATTTAAAGTATCTTTTGTCCGATATTAGTACAGCTACTCCCACAAATTTTTTTTTGGTTATTGGGTGCATGTAAAATTGTTTTCCAACAATTGACTTTCAGCCTCTTTGCATCTCTGGGTCTAAAGTGGGATTCTTGTAGACAGCATATAGATGGGTCTTGTTTCATTTTCCATTCTGCCAACCTGTGTCTCTTGATTGGAGAGTTTAACTCATTAATGTTCAGTGTTTTTACTGTCCAATAATTACTTAGAGTAGCCATATTTTATTTAGGTTTATGTATGCCATATCCTGTTTTTATGTATCTTTTTAGTTGTTTTTACACTCTCCTCAAACTCTCTATCTCCTGTTTTTTCCTTAGTAATTCTTGATGGACAGGTTTCTAATTGACAAACTCTTAATTTCTGTTTATCTGTGAATATTTTGAACACTCCCTCAGTTTTGAATGCCAGCTTTGCTCCTAGAGAATATTTGGCTGAAAATTTTTCATTTAGCACGTTAACTATGTCATAACACTGCCTTCTTGCCTCCCTGGGTTCAGATGAGAATTCAGTATTTAATCTTACAGAGCTTACCGTGAATGTGATTGATCTCTTTTCTCTTGTTGCTTTCAGTATTCTGCCTTTGTCTTGACCATTGTATAATTTAAAAAGTATATATCTTGGAGTAGGCCTATTTTGTATGCACTGTGCTTTCTAGACATGTACATTCATGTCCCTCAAAAAAGTTGGGAAATTTTCAGCCATTATTTCCTCCAATACTCCTTCTTCCCCCTTTCCCTTCTCTTCTCCCTCTGGGATGACTATAATGCATATGTTTGTGCGTTCTGGGTTGTCATTCAAATCACTAAATCCCTGCTGGATTTTTTTCTATCTTTTATATATCTGTTCTACTGTCTGATTTCAGCTATACTTTCTTCTGTATCACTGATTCTTTCCTCTGCATGTTCAAATCTGCTGTTATGTGCTTCTAGTTAATTTTTTTCCTTGCATTGTGCTATTCACCACCATCAGGTCCATAATCTCTTTATGTATGTTTTCAATTTCATCAATACATTTCCCCAGTTTCCTCTTAATATCCTTTATCTCTGTCTTCACTTCATTAAGTTGATATATGATATTTGTTTGGACATCCTTGATCAAGTTATTCCACATTCTGCAGCCCTCCTGTTTTTTAATTTGTTCATTAGACTGGGAAATAACCTGTTTATCTTGATGGGCTTATTTAGTTAGGTAGCTTTCCTCTCTACTGTAGGGTTTTGTATTGTTGTTGTGTGTGGTAAGGTTAATTTTTGTTACTTGGTTCCCCTTATTCTATGTCTTTGCAGTTATCTGTGTTCCTTTGGAATAAAAATATTAGGACCACAGAAAAGGAAAGAGATAAGAAGAGAAAAAGAATAATAGTAGCAATAACTAAAAAGTAGAAAGGAACTGTGTAAGAGTTTGGTAAATAAATTATACAATAAAAAATCATTAAATATACAAAGGAATAAGAATAAAAAGAGGTGGAATAGAAAAAAATAACACAAGATAAAATAATAGAGTGAGAAAAATAGAGTGAATTAAAAGGTGAGATAGATTAGAAGAAAAAATTAAAGAAGAAACAAAATAGAGAGAAAAAAAGAATAAATTAAAAGTCAAGACAGATGAGAAGAAATCAAAAGTTAAAAAAAGGAGATAGAGAGAAAATGAAAAATGAAGACCAAACAAGAAGGGGTGGATTGAAAGAAAAGCAACAAAAGTCAGAAAACAGAAAAATGAAGAAAAGAAATAAAGTAGGTTGAAAAAATAAGTAAAAGAAAAAAAGGAAACAAAAAAGGGAAAAGAACGAACAAGAAACAAAACAGGAACAAAGGATCAACCCAGGAAAAACAGCCTTCCCTCTTAGGCTCCTAGGGAACTTCTCCAGCTGCTGGTGCCTATCAATTAATCACACTACACCTGCCCTCCTCAGATGATGTATCCAATTTTAGTGAATACAATAAAGGAAAAAAAACAATCCAAAAAACCTCCACCATAAAACAAAACAGTCAAAACTCAGTCTAGAAGTTCCCTATCATAAAGTGCTAGCTGTATGCCTTAACTCTCCTTGGATCCCTTCTCTTAGGAGGTACAGGGTCTCAAACCAGGGACCTTCTACATGCAAGGCAGTAATTCCCTCACGGTTTTGCAGCAGCTCTATAGACTAAATAGGGTTTTGAAAGCTTATCTGTCTCTTCCTCCCCTCGTTTTCCTTAGGTGAGTTGGATTTCTAACAGTTTTCTGGGGCCAGGCTAGTCAGGTGCCTGTCTCTGTCCCCACCCTGACCCTGTTCCTCTTTCCAGAGTTGGCTGGGTATGACAGGCTGCCTGAGCAGATTCCCCCCTCTCCTCTCCCCAGGGCAACCTCAGTACTGCCAGTTATCCTTCCTGAGATTCAAAAGGGGATCAGGTGACCAAACCCACAGAAAGTAAACCACTCTCCACCCTTTGCCAGACCTCTCTTCCTCCCAGGAAATGCTTCCTCCCACTCCACTGGCTGGTAAGAGCCAGGGGATAGAGAGAGAGTAGGGCTTACCTGCCCCCCATTTCCAGCCACAGGGGTGAGTAACTCATGATTTTCCCTTTGGCTTTGTCTCTTTGTCCAGCTCCCCCCTAATGATGCACTGCTGTATTTTGTGAAATAGCTGAGCAGTGCCTACCTACATGGATGCCATTCTTCTGGAATGGCTGTAAATCCCAAATAAATTTTATAATTGTTTTTTTCACTTCTGCAAAAAAGGTTGTTGGGATTTTTATTTGGATTGCAATGAATCTGTAAATCAGTTTGGGTAGAATTGACATCTTACTGATAGTCCTCCAATCCATGAAAATGGAATGTCCATCCATATATTTAAGTCTTCTTCAGTTTCTTTTAGTACTGTTCTGTAGTTTTCTGAATACAGGTCCTTTATGTCCTTGGTTAAGTTCATTCATAAATATTTGATTATTTTAGTCACTATCATAAATGTTTTTTTTTTTCCTAATTTCTTCCTCAGATTGCACATCAGCAGGGTATAAAAATGCTATTGATTTTTGCATATTAATCTTGTATCCCACCACTTTGCTGAACTTGTCTATTAGTTCTAGTAGGTTTGTTGTGGAATTTTCAGGAGATTCTAGATATAGGATCTTATCATCAGGGAACAGTGAAAGTTTGCTTCTTTCTTTTCTATTTGTGTGCATTTCTTTATCTAGCCTAATTGCTCTAGCTAGAACCTCTACAACAATATTGAATAACGATGGTGACAGTGGTCAACCTTGTCTTGTTCCTAATCTCATTGGGAAAGTTTCAGCCTTTCAACATTGAGTACAAAGCTAGCTGTAGGTTTTTCATACATGCATTTTACCATTTTGAGAAAGCTTTCTTCTATTCCTATCTTTTGGAGTGTTTTTTATCAAGAAATGGTGCTGTATTTTGTCAAATGCCTTTTCTGCATCAATCAAGAGGATCATGTGATTTTCCTTCTTCTATTTCTCAATGTGGTTTACAACACTAATTAGTATTCTTGTATACTTGGGATAAATTCCACTTGATTGTGGTGTATAACTTTTAATGTGCCTTTGTTTACTGTTTGCAAGTATTTTGTTGAGGATTTTTGAGTGTATATTCATTATAGATATTGCTCAGTACTTTTTTTTCTAGTACCTCCACATGGTTTTAGTATTAGGGCATTGTTTGCTTCATAGAATCAGTTTTGCAGCATTCTTTCCTGGTCAATTTTTTGGAAGAGCTTGAGCATGATTGGTATTGCATCTTCTTTGAATGATTGGTAGAATTCAACTGTGACGCCATCTGGTCCTGGGCTTTTCATCTTTTGGAGGTTTTTGTTGAGTGTTTCAATCTCTTCAGTTGTGATTGGTTTCATCAGATCTTCATATTCTATTTCTTCCTGGGTCAGTATAGGTGATTTGTGTTTTTCTAGGAATTTGACCATATCCTCCACATTCTCTAGTTTTTTGTTATACAGTTATTCATAGTATCCTCTTATGATCTCTGTTATTTCTGTGGGGTCAGTGAGTAATGTCTGCCCTCTCATTTTTTATTAATTTGCATTCTCTTTTTTTTTTTTAGTCTAGCTAAGGGTTTGTCGATTTTGTTGATCTTCTCAAAGAATCAACTCTTGGTGTTGTTGATATTCTCTATTGTTTGTGTGTGTGTGTGTCTGTGTGTATGCATGATTTCATTAATTTTTGCTCTAATCTTCATTTCTTTCCCACATGTTGGTTTGGAATTAGTTGGCTCTTCTTTTTCTACTTCCTCCAGGTATGCAGTTAGGTCAATTTTAGTCTTTCTTCTTTTTTAATGTAAGCATTGAGGGCTAAATTTTCCATCCCAGCACTACCTTTATGGTTTCCCATAGTTGTTGATATGTTGTCTTCTCATTTTCATTGGTCCCAAGATATTTGCTGAATAATTTTGAAATTTTTTCTTTGACCCACTGATTGTTTAAGAGTGTGCTGTTTAATCTCCACATATTTATGAATTTTCCTTTTTTCCATCCATTATTGTTTTCCAGCTTCATTCCATTATGCTAACAGAAAGTGTTTTGTATAATTTCAATGTTTATAAATTTATTGAGATTTGTCTTGTGACCCAACATATAGTCTGTCTTGGAGAAGGATCCATGAAAAATTAAATAATGTATATCCTGCTGTTTGGAGGTGCAATATTCTGTGTATGTCTATTAGATTTCATCCATTTATTATATTATTTTATTTATCTGTTTCTTTATTTATTCTCTGTCCAGATGTTCTATCTAATACTGAGGGTGGTATATTGAAGACTTCAATTATTATTGTAGAGACATCTGTTACTCCCTTCAATTTTGCCAGTGTGTGCTTCATGTATCTTGGGACACTACATGGAATACCTTCTTCTAACATTTCACTTTAAACACAGTTGTGTGCTTATGTCTGAAGTGGGTCTCTTATACACAATATATAGCTGGCTCATTTTTTAAAATCCATTCAATCAGTCTATGTCTTTTGATTGGGGAGTTCAATCCATTCACATTCAATGTTATTTTAGTAAAGGCACTAATTCATTCATTTTCTCCTTTGGCTCTCTGCTGTCATATTGTTCTACTGTCTGTCTTCTTACCCTTTATTTTACCCTTCCCAATAATCTTCATTTCTCCACTCTTCTCCAAATCTTTTGCCCTTGTTTCTGCATTTCAGCACTACCTTTAGAATCTCTTTTAATTCTAGTCTTTTGGTAACATATTCTACCAGATTTGTTTGTCTGTGAAGACATAGAACTCACCCTCATTTTTGAAGGACAGTTTTGCTGGATACAGAATTCTCAGCTGGCAGTTTTTCTCTTTCAGTAAATTAAATGTATCATACCATTTTGTTCTCTCCTCTATGCTTTCTGATGAGAAATCTGCACTTAATCCTATTGATTTCCCCTTCTATGTAATGCTTTGCTTTCCTCTTGCTGGTTTCAGAATCCTCTATCTCTGATATTTGCCATTGTGAATACAAAGTGTCTCAGGGTGGTTCTTTGAGATTTGTTTGGCATGCATCGACCTTCTTCGTGTCTTTCATACGGGTTGGAAAGTTTTCATCCATTATTTCCTCAAATATTCTTTCTGCCCATTTTCCACTCTACTGTCATTCTGGGACATCAATAATGCAAATATTTGTTCATTTCACCTTGCCATTCAGTTACCTGAGACTATGTTCCATTTTTTCCATTCTCTTCTCTTTCATTTCTCCTGTCTTTTCCAGTTCAGATGTCTCTTTTGAAATCACTAGTTCTGTTTTTAATCATTTCAAATTAGCTCCTTTGTGGCTCTAAAGTGTTTTTAGTCTTATCCATGGTGTCTTTTATTCACATAAGGTCTGTTACTTCTCTTCACAGGCTTTCAAATTGTTCTTTTTGAGCAACAAATGTCTTCTTAATATCCTTTATCTTTTAATTATATTTTCTTTATATTCTTTGAAGTGATTTAGCAGAGTTGTGTGATTATCATTAATTAAATGTCTTACATCTTGTATCTCTTCAGGACATTTGGTTTGTTCCTTTGGCAGGCCATCTTTTCCTGTCTGCTTGTATGTCTTGTAATTTTTTGCTGATGTCTAGGCATCTGAATTGGTAAACTTACTCTGATGGCCAATTTATGTCTCTTTCCTATCATTTTTTTCACAAATCTTCTTTGATATTTGGTTCAACTTATTCTAATTCTTTAAAATTGCCTTTAACTTATCAAAATTGGGCCAGAATTGTCTCGGTTTTGGAGATCTACACAATAACTGAAGGAATATTGAATTCCCATCCTGAGGAGGTATGCTACATTCTCTAATGGGACAGCAAGAATCCTCCAAGTGCAAGGCAGTGCCTAGTAAAGTAAAACAGATCATCACACCAGGCTCTTGTCATTGATTGTAGTTATGAACATTTTCTTGTGAAAATGAAAGTTAGCCTAGTATTATATATTGCCTAAGAGTTATCTCCTGAAACTCAGGATATAAATACGCTACCTACCCCACATCTTGGGACACACTCCCAGGGATGAGCCTCCCTGCACTGAGGGATTATTAACAAGTGCTGACTAGCGATGCATCTGAAAAAAGAACTTAATCAAGACAGGAAATGGTAAATACAAATGAGTGCTTATGGCTAAGAGATTTCAAAATAAGTTGAGAGTTCATTCCAGAGGTTATACTTATGCACATCTTAGCAGAATCTCATTGACTGAAACAGTAAACATTGTCTCAATAGCAGGACTCCTGAGGGCTATGGAGACATCCAGACAGTGTAAGAAGGGCATACGCCTCATGTTCTGGCTCTCTGTCAGTAGGCCTTACTTTGGAATTTACATTCCCAAATGTAAGACAGCTAGATTCATTTATATTTTCCCTACACATGGCTACCCTGACCCTTTTATTTGAACCTACAATTAGCACTATACTTGATATATATATGTGTGTGTGTGTGTGTATATGTGAATATATATATATATATATATTCCAGAGACTCAAATCTTTGGTCCATCCATGTGTAAGTTGAGCCCTGAATCTTAGGAGCGTTGCAACATCTACTCTCCAATTCTTTGCACTCACCCAGGACAACTAATATGGAGATGAAGATGGAAAACTCCCATTCCAAGGATCAGAGGGTGTCTGCAACTGCAAGCAAGATAGATTCATCCACCTGCCCCATGGGATCTAAGCTCCCTCTCAATTAGAAGCAGAGAGGGCATTGCCATCCCAAAATCATCAAAATTGGGGAATGAGCAAAGGAGAGAAGTAGACTTATTATTATTCTACTATAGACATTATTAGTCTAGCAATGGAAGAACTTTTATCATTGATATAAGTTCAGTGACCACCAGAGCTTCTGAGGCAAGGGAGTAGGAAGAATAGATGCAAAATGGGGACATATGCAGGACATAGGAATAGTCTTGTTAGACATTGCAATGGTGGATACAGTCCATTACATATTTTGTCATTTCATACAAAATTGTGTGGGGCAGAGTGTAACCTGTAATGTAAACTATAGTCCACAGTTAGTAGCATTGCTTCAATATGTGTTCATCAATTTTAATTAACGTACCACACTAATGAAAGATGTTGTTAATTTGGGAAAGTGTGGGAGAGGGAGGGTGTGGAGCATATGGAAATATCCTATATTTTTTATGTAGCATTTATGTAATCTAAAGCTTCTTTAAAAATAAAAACAAATTAATTAAAAAAATCAAGAAGGGGACTCTCTAGTGGGTAAGTTTTTCTCCCAGAGTTAAGGATACAGAGAATACTTAGAACAGTTTTTGTACATGTAATTTCCAGACTGGCCCAGAGATGGCAATCATCTGTGCACATTTCCATGGAGGTGTTTCAGTCTTGGCTGTGCTTTGTTCCTGTGTTGAATCTCCAGAGCAGAGATTCACAGCAGGCTCTGCTGGCCAAATTCAATGAAGAAAAGCTCCTCCAACTCCTTCTACCTTCTCCCTTGAAAGAGCTGACAGAGAGGAAGATGTCTTCTCCCCACTCAGTTGGCTGGCGTGAGCCAGGTGTTTCATCCCAGCTTAATATCTTAGGGTGGGGTTGAGGAGCCCTTCTTGGCCACTGTGGGGGCTCTGTAACTCACATTTTTTGTCTCAGCTTCTTTGTCTGTCTGTC
>JAQZBX010088927.1:0-12692 GCA_029593785.1 Cabassous unicinctus
AATCACTGCATGTTACGTATTATTCTCATTTTACAGAGCAGATAACTGATACTGAAGGAAGTTGAGTATTTTACCAAGTTTACTCAATTAGCACATGCCAAGCTAGATTTGATCCAAAAGCTCTCTGATCCAAAACTTTGGATTTTTTTTCTTTCTACGAAATGACTCTTACTTTTCAGTTGCTTGAATTACAGATTTCCCCTAAAAGAATAAGGTACATGATTGCAGATCAAAGAAGGCTGTGAATCTCTTTCTCTTGGACTCTTTCTATTTGCATTAATTTTTCACATTCCTGAAATAAAATTTTGCAGTGGATGAGGTAGCACCTTTCATTTTATATGTTTTTGCCAAAAAATACAAGCACACATCCTGTGAAATAAATTGTACTGACCTGCATTTTAATGCCTGGTGCTTACAATTTTTCCAACCATTTTAATGCCTGGTGCTTATAATTTTTCCAAACCACCTTAAATGTTGAAGCTTACAAATTTGGATAGGATGGTTGTGAAAAAGTTCCAAGATATTCTACTTTGTGGTCTCTGGGTGACATCTAGTGGTGGGAACTGGAAAATTGGAAGAAATTACCAAGGTCAACCAGTGCCAGGCAAAAAACTAAAAACTAGAAACTGAAAACTAAAGATACCAAAAAAATAAAACTACCTCTGCTAATCTGGAGTCTTCATTCCCAACATCAAAAGGGAAATGATATAGAAATGTGATATCCTTCACTTGTAAAAGAAACAAACAAAAATTGCCTTTCTTAATGCATTCTATTTCTTGGACTACTTACTGGAATGAGAATCTGTCCCTGCATTCAGCTATCTGTCTTCACTGAGCCTTGTGATACCTTCTTACTTGCCTGCAATCCGTGCTTATTTTGATGACTGTGTCTTTGATATCAATACCAGATGCAAAAAATGAATAAATATGATCGCTTTCTCATATTCTGACAACAAACACTCTGTATATATGCAAGTTCTAAATGTAGCAATGCTATTAAAAAGTATGGCTCTCTTATTCCAACCATATTTTAAGAGGTTATAAAACCAAGCAATTGCTAAACAGTGAGTCTATAAATCTGACACCGAATTTATGTCTTTGATGGTACAAAGTCTGGGATCTGCTTACCAGTAGATTTTAGTCAGCTTAGACAAGAGACAATGGGAAACTGGTACATTCCAATAGATGACATTGTCAATATCTTGGGGATGTGGCAAGGGATGTGGAATTCAAGAGGTCAGAAAAGGGATCATGGAGGAGGATGGGTTTGAACCCGGCTTCGGTGATTAGGTGGGCAGCAGCTGGTATTGCTAAGGGAACAAGCTCTGAATTCAGACCAGCTGAGTGAGAATCCTGGCTCTCCTGTTTACTTGCTTTATGACCTTGAACAAACTGCTTAAGCACTCTACATTTTAGTGTTTTCAGCTGTTCATCAGAGTAAAACAGCATCTATTTCATGTGGTGAATATTAGCATGCCGCTATATGGTGAATGATCAGCCATTTTTATTACACATAAATAAAAGAGGAATGTTTTCAGGTCAAATGTTGTTACCCAAGAACACACAAAGGGAAATAGGTCAAGAGAAAATTGAATAATAATAAATAAACATATTTTCGACTCCTCGCCATCTCCAAGGGAATTTGAAAAGTGATTGTACGTAGTTTTTGGCAATCTATTTAAAATTCTTAGAATGTATGACAGCAAATGGATCAAAAGTCCTTGAAGCCTGGCAATGACTAATAAATACTATTTTTAAAATTTTTCTACTGCTACGAGGTAATCCTTTAGTCACAATATAAGCCAAACGAAATGCAAATGTCTCCTGAATTGTAGGCATTTATAAACTTCAACACATAGGCCATATCTTGAATTATAATAACTTTCATTATACATTTTAAATGGGGAAAAATCAGCCAATAAGCATTCTGATACCCAATCTATCATTCAAGGCTATTGTATCAGCAAACCCTGGAATTAACCTCTCTGATGAGGAGTAAGAACAAAATCCCTCGGCACAAGCTCAAAGGAGACTTTGTTGAAGGGGAGGGTTTTCCGGTGGCCTTTGAAGTGGAAGAGGGTAGTGCTTGTTAAATCCGGGGGCCTTGTGGTGAGTGAGCCGTAAGAGAGATTGACGATGGATCTGAAACCCCACAGTGGTTGTTTTGTCCCTTGCTTTGGGAACGTTGGTGATAATTAATTAAACCCCTTTTCTAGCAGTCTTTGTTCCTTACCCAAGTATCCTATTTAAGAAGATCCAAGAAGTGTAGGAATGTTAAACTACCCCTGCAATTGGCCCTCTCTATCCGACTCCGTGTATATCTTCCCAAAATGTTCGTATGAGTTGAAGAAATGTTTTCCTGTGAAGTGACTTGGTTTTTTTTTTTAATTGTGTGTGTGTGTGTGTGAGAGAGGGGGGGGGCTGTGGTGCAGGCTACAGATGTGTTTTGAGAGCAGTCAGCGTTCACCTTCCCACAATCCTGCACCTTAAACTGTCGCCTTTGCCTGTGTTATTTCCCAGCCTGCGATAGCTGACCAATTTAAGTGCTGACCTACTGCAAGGTTGGCATGTGCACCCTTGATATTTAACAGACCTGAACTGAGCAAAGCATATTCGGTTGGAGTCACTTTAAATATTTAGTCAGTTTTTAACTCCATGTAAACTTTCTGGTTAAACCTTATTTCAAATAGTGAAAGAATTATAGGCTGGATGAACATGGTGCCTGGCTGGGGATTATTTCTCAATAAATACCTTTGATTGATTTTCCTGAAATGGGGAGCACATTTGCTGTTAGGGGACTAACAGACTTAAAAGGACTATGTAATACAGTTTTAAATCTGAACTGAACAATAATACTGAAACGGGGTTTATCCTCTGCGCTGCTTGTCATTTTGGCTGTCTCTTCCTTTTAATTTCTGCTACTGTGTTTTTTTTCTTCTCTTAAATAACTAGGAACAGATTTATGAATACATAATACCTGCCACCTGCTAGAGATACAGTTAGCATTCTGAGCTTCCTGATTCATTGAAAACAATGACATATATATAAGTCATATATATAATATATATAATATATATAATATATATGACATATAATTATAATTCAACATTTTGGACATAATCACAATTTTCTTTACTGAAAGGTATTCTTATCTTGATAACATGTAAAATGTCTTTTCATTGCCAATTTCTTTTGGGATCTGTTCTTTCTATATTGCATTTGCAATGGAATTTCTATTTTAATATAGTTATAATAAAAACATAAATTCTTAACATTTTCAACATTTACTTTTTGAACATACCAAAACTAGCATTTCATAGAAAAGTCCTAAATTGCATTAAATAGTCAGCTCACAAAATGTGTTTAACTTATGGAATAATCCAATTGCAATATGCAGGGGCTGAGCTAGTGCTTATATTTGACATATTTGACATAGATCAATTGATTTGGGACATAGCCATTAAAATTTTTGAAGTAAAAAGAACATTGTGATTGTTCAGTGTTTGTAAGTGCCAGATATGTATATAAAGCTACTTGTCTTCCTTAACGTGAGCCTGCTCCAGACTTCAAAGACTGTAGGGGAAGAAGAGGTTCCAATGGCTTCCTTTATCTCTCCTCACTTTACCTTCCTTTTTCCCTCTGCTTCCTAAACCGCTGGATAGGAAGCAGAGAAATTGACCATGGGGTAATTGCCCTAGGCTCCTGTGTAACTACAATTGTAGCATGATATTAATATTCTCTGGGCTTGGTGCATGTTGAAAGTGGACTTGTTCTCCAGTGGGATGGATGTTATTGAAGTTTACTTGAAATCCCTTCTGGGGTCTTTTATCTACTTTTCCTTCGAAGTGTACCATGAGACTTCAGGCTCTCTCTCCCTCTTGTTGGGAGTTATATTTCCCCATGGAGTGGTTCTCTTGGTCAAGATCACTTTTACATTAACACCAATCCAGCATGTTCTTACATCTCGTCCTTGGGAGATCCATGCTTTTGCCTCATCATTAGAAAAAGCATAGTTCACTATATCCTTGTTTAGGAAACTATAACAACCTTATCTTTAGATTCCGTAGACATGCTCCAACACCATTACCAGGGTCTCCTAAAATCCAAAGGCTGATCCAAGTTCTCAAAGTTGTTTTCCAGAAATTCCCCTTCTGACTTGACTTAAGCTAAAAGGGAAATACCCTCTTTTTCCCCCCACTGTGGGGAGTTACAGATGAATGGAATATCAGTCACACAAAGTTCCTCAAAATAAACTCTCTCTCTTGTTCTCTTCCATCCTTTTTCCTATATAATGGTTAATGCACTAATGTCAACAGAATAGATTTTGGACAATCCCTTGGATGGTTTAGTAATTGTTTTTAGAATGGTAGGAGTGAAGGTATGCATGGGTTTTAGAGGGAAGTTTAGCAGCTACAGTTTGGGTCTTTAAAGGGTGAGTACAGACATTTCATGAGATGAGGTATATGGAGCATATTTTCAAAGCTATAAGGTAATCTATATACAGAGTCATTATCTGCAGACATAAATTAATGCAGATGTTTTGATCCTACAAACTCTTCAAGATAAATATATGTGAGACCAGGGTTTTTATGTGTTAGCCTCACCTTCCTGGTTTCTGTAGACAATCATTCCTCATGCAAAGAGACGGATTACCCATGATTTAAGATCTTTCCAAAGTGAGTCCCAATAATTACATTTGTATTCTTTTAACTTTGAAAGATCAAAGCAACAAGGATGCAGGCCCCTATACAATCTGCTGTGTATATTGAAGGATAACGTTCCACAGACCAGTATCACATCTCTGCAGGATAAATTATAGGGAGGGGGCCGGGAAGCAGGAATGAGACTGCCTACAAGTTGAAGAGTGGAAAAATACTGTAAATTCCATAAAGCAGGCATGTGCTAGAGGGCCTGAGTTTCTTATTTGAAATAGCAGTAGAGCAACAGAGGAAGGGAACATATTTACCTTATATGGAAAAACATCTTCATGCTGGGTTGGGACTCTAGTAAAATTTACATATTGCTCAAAGGCAAAATAAACCTACTAATACTCATGTGTTTTGTCCTTCATATCAGAAATATTTGGAATTCCAAATAAAAGTGGAAAATACAGATAATTAAAATGTAGGTAAACTATTGTTAAATTAAAATCTGTAACTGTCCCTCGTAACGTGCTGCTTTATAATGATTTTTTTCTTTCAAAATGTGTCTCACTCAAACACTGGCTTCTGTCTAAGGTTAAACACATGATATGAAACAAATAATTGTTCAATCCCTGATTCTCTTTGAAAATTAAAATGACTTTCAACACGAGTAAAATTGTTGTCAGTAAAATTAACTGATAGGTTTGGGGATTTTGAAGGCTAAATAATACTTTCATATGAAGGATTTGGACATATCACTCCTTGGCAGTTACTCAAGTCTTGCATTTTCATTTCCCAAATAAAATTAAAGTATATGGGCTAATCTGAATTACAGCAAATACACAATTTTCAAAAGCAGCTAGTTATGAATCAAAGCCAATTATTGTATTTGCCTTACATATATAACCAACTATTGAAAGACAAATGCAGCATTATTCATGAAGTTTTAATAAACTCTGAATTTCCAACTGTATAATGCTAAAAGAATTCTGAAAATAATGATTCCCACTACAATGTAGAAATGTGACATATCATTTTATTCTGCTTTGCATTGATATTTCTGATTCCTTGGATGAAAAGTTAAAATCACAGTAGTTTAGGATTTAGAACCTTCAGATAGTTAAGTTTTTCGATATTTAGCATTAGAAGTAGTATTATTGAATAAAATAATTTATCATTTTATAGTATGTTCTAGATGCTTATGTATTTTCATATATGAAAATGTAATTCAGAGAAGATTATAATGTAGGAAAATTTGCTTTTCCTACCTTACAAGGCTAGGAAAAATCAAGGTGTGGTACCTTTGGCTAGCAATACAAATAAGATGTTACCACACATAGGCCTAAAGAAACAAGAAGGGACCAGTTGCTGTTACTCATAGAGAATAGCTTTAGATGAGGGATGCCCAACGGCAGGTATGTGCTTCAGTGGCTGGCTGCCTCGGAGAGAGAAGCAGGGGAAGAAATGCCCCAAACTCACTGTCCTCTATCCAGGTTGGAAAAGAAGTAAAACTCTATTTGCAGATGACATAGTACTGTCTTTAGAAAGTCATAAGGAATCCACTAAAAAACTTTAAAACTAATAAATGAGTTCAGCAAGATTGCAGGACACAAGATGGAAAAATCACCTGCATTTCTATGGATGAGATAGAACAATCCAAATGAAATTATGAAAACAATTCCATTTACAATAGCATCAAAAAATTAAATATTAGTAATAAATCTAAAAAAGAATCATAAATGTATACACCAAAAATTATTAAATATTGTTAAAGAAAATTAAGGAAGATCTGAATAAATGGGAAGAAAACACATGTTCATGGACCAGAAGAGTTAATATTGTTACAATGCCAATACTCTCCAAATTTATCTACAGATTAAATGCAATAACCTATAAAATTCCATATAGCTTCTTTGCAGAAATTGATGAGCTAAACCTAAAATTTATATGGAAATTAAAGGAACCCAGAATAGCAAAACAATCTTGAAAATGAAGAACAAAATTGAAAGATTCATACTTCCTGATATGACTTACTACAAAGCTACATTAATCAAGATTATTTGGTGCTGACATAAGAATAAATAAATAGATAAATGGAATAGAACTGAGAGTCAAGAAATAAACCCTCACATTTACAGTCACTTGATTTCCACCAAAGACCAAAATAATTCAATGGAGAAAAAATAGTCTTTTCAAGGAAAGATGCTAAGAACAACTGGATATCCACATGCAAAGAATGAAGTTGGATAGCTATATCATACCATATATAAAAATTAACTTAAAATGCATCAAAGGCCTAAATGTAAGAATTAATACTATAAAACTGTTAGAAGAAACAGGGATAAATCTTTGTGACCTCAGATTAAGCAATGGTTTCTTAGAAACAACAGAAAAACACAAGCAACAAAAGAAAAAAAACAGATAAATTGGACTTTAACAAAATTTTAAAAATTGTACTTCAAATGACATCAAGAAAGTGAAAAGACAAATCACAGAGTGGGAGAAAATATTTGCAAACCAACTATCCATTTAAGGACCTGTGCCTAGAATATATAAATAACTTTTGCAATTCAATAATAAAATGACAAATAACACAATTAAAATGGGAAAGGGACCTGAATAGACACTCTTTTTCCCCAAAGAATATATACAAATGGCCAAAAAACACATGGAAATATGCTCAACATCATTAGCCATCAAGGAAATGCAAATCAAAACACAATGAGATAAAATTCACACCCACTAAGATGGTTATAATAAAAAAGATGCATAATAAGTGTTGATGAGGTTGTGGATAAATTGGAACTCTCATACACTGCTGGTAGAAATGTAAAATGGTGCCGTCACTTTGGTAAACAATCTGAGAGCTACTCAGAAGAAGTTTAAACACAGAGTTTACATATGACCCAGAAATTTCATTCCTAGGTATATACCCTTGAAAAATGAAAGTATATCTCCACCAAAAAACTTGTACATAACTGTCCATGGCAGCATATTCATAATAACGAAAAAGTGGAAACAACCCAAATTTCCATCAACTAATGAATATATAAATAAAATGTGGTATATCAATACAGTGGAGTATTACTAGGCAATGAAAAGAAACAAAGTGCTTCCCAAAACATGAACACACCTTAAAAACATTATACTAAGTGAAAGAAGCCAGTGCCAAATGAGCACATAGTATATAAAACCATTTATATGAAGTGCCTAAAGTAGGCAAATATAAAGAGACAGAAAATAGATGCATGATTTCCTCAGGCTGAGCGTGGGGGTCTAAGGAAAGGGGGTAATTGATAAAGGATAAAAGGTTTATTTTGGAGATGATGAAAATGTTCTAAAATTGCTTGTGGTATTGGTTGCACAATTCTGTGAATATCCTAGAAGACGTTTAATTGTACACTTTAAATATATGCATTCTAAGGTGTGTGACATATCTAAATAAAGCTATTTTTAGAAAGTCTATCATAGTTGCTCTAGAAATAAACAAGTTTATATTAGAGAGCACTTCTCTTTATTAAATCTACAATCAGGTTTCCAAGACCACTGAATACTTTTCCCCACTCCTATCCTTAACAATGTTCTATGACCCCAAGATGCTTCTAAATCCTACAACTCCAGTTCTGTATGTTTTATTAAGACCAGTGCTAACAGTTTAATAGAGAATGCTGTTTGGATACCATTTGGATGGAGGCAATAACCCCCACAAATATAAACTTCCACTTGTGCTACTGGATTCCCTGTTTTGATGACTCAATATCAGAAGTGCTGGAGTAAAATACTATATTGTTCCCTCCTACATCAGAAAACCTATTAATGGGACCATCAAGCTTACTAGAATAAAAGGTAAAAAATACATATATTTAAAACTAGATAGGAGATAATGTATGATATTTTCTGTATATTTTTTCACCAAATGGACCTTTATTACCAAGGCTACTTATTTCAACTCGGGAATTATGGATCTTTACTCCTGAGGGTCTTTTTAGTTTTTTTGCACCTGACAATTTCCTTTAACTAGCACTGAGCTTTAAACTCCAATCACAAGTGTATTCCTCAAATGCTTCACCTTTTCTTTCTTGTTCCAAACAAGGTGATCTTGGGACAAAAAGCTAAAATTGGAGGGAGGGGCTTAGGGAAATCAGACAAACATCTCTTTAGCAGTGGATGGTCAGGATCTTATGCAGAAGTTGGGCATCACCCTGATTTATGAATATTTTGAGTTGAACTTCATTTTCCTGTGATATTATCAAAAAAAATGTTGGAGTGAGCTCTCATGTAGTTTTTCTTCGTAGTACACCAGTATGAATTCAATCTATGCTTCTCCACTTCAAACCAACACTAAATTATAAAAGATACTATTTACTGGGCACTCACTATACAGACAAGTCTTGATCCTAAGCAACTTGCATACATGATGTCATTAAATCTGCATAACAATCCTGAAAATAGGCACTGTTATCCCTACTTTATATACCTTCACTATAGTTGGAAATGAATATCATTTAATCAACAATTACAGAATGTTTGGGTAAGTACTATAATTAAGATGTGAAAGGAATAATATAATTTAAATAAAATGGAATTTAGAAGTTAATTCGGCATGAAATCATGCATGTAATGAGTTTAGATAATGAGTAGGGGTCAGATCTATAGACAAGGCAGTGGGTAGAATATATCACACGTAAGGAATTTTCTAAGAGAAGGTATGGAAGCGCTGCACAAGAAGAAAAAGCAACCATATGTTTTGTCATTCAATAATTAGTTCCCCGGTGGTGTCATTGTCACTCAATCCAAATCTTGTCTCTCCAGCTCAGTATTAACTCTGTGGATGGCAGGAACTGTATGTCTGGCATAATGCTATTCCCATAATAAGTGCTTAACAAACACTTGAGAATGAACAACGAATAAAAAAATGAACATGAATATCAGATGCTGTGAACTGTTTCACTATGAATAACACAGTGACCTGTTAGCAATGATAAATTTTCAAATTATTTGCAATACCAGTTTGGTAGTTTGGCAAAGTCCCTGAATTAGACTGCCAAGTATTTACTGATTTTTAAAGAAATACAATTTATGTGCTGCTGTTCTTATGCTAGAGTAGCTTAATATCCACAAATTCTTCTGAGATTTGGGTTTCCTTAAAAAGATAAAGCTCTGTACTTTTTTTTAACTTATCTTTGAAAATCGTGACATCCATTTCTAAATTCAGAAGCTGCATATTTTGAACAGGTTCTAAATGAATGTATTTAGTTATAATTATTCTTAAAACTAATTTAAATAAAATGAAGATGGAAGTTGTTATTGTTGAATTGTGTCCCATGAAAAGATATGCTGAAGTCCTAACTCCTGGTACCTGTGAATGTGAACTTATTTGGAAATAAAGGCCTTTGCAGTCATAATTAATTTAAAATAATATTGCATTGAATTGGGGGAGGGGGAGCTAATCCAATGTGACAGGTGTCCTTACAAAAAAGAGAAGAAGAGACAGACCCAGACACATAAGGAAGAAGTTCACATGAAAACAGAGGCAGAAATTGGTGTTTTGATGCTATAAGCCAAGGAATACCTGGGGGTACCGAAGCTCAAAGTGACTCAGGTGAGAAATAGGCCCTCAAAGCTCCTTCATTTTGGATGTGTAGTCTCCCAACTGTAAGAGAATAAATTCTATTGTTTTAAGCCACACAGCTTGTGGTAATTTGCATGGCAGCCCTAGGAAATCAATACAGAGATATTCATTGCTATTATGTGGTTGTCTTTCTTTTTTGTCTTGCTTTAATAATCATATGTGTAAAGTCATTAAAATAATCTATCAACAAGACTTGTGAACACTGTTAGGAATCCGAAGAACGGGGAAATTTGTCTATTAAAATGGCCCTGTACTCTGTCTAAACCAGAATACACTCTTTAACAATGAAAACTCTTTCCTGAATGGTATAATTTTAAAGTCACATTTCCTTTTTCTCTTTTCATTGACAACTAGTCTGTACACCTTTCCTTCATTTTCCTCCTAAGTGAGGAGTCCAAGACTTGACTAAGATCTGAGTTCGTCTCCCTGACGACTCTGAATTCCTTAGAAGAGCTCCCTGTCCTGCCCATTACCATCCAACAAGCTGGATCCATGTGCCTCAATCTTTGGGCAGCTGTCCCCTCCTAAACCAAAAGCCCAGTACAAAGTCAGAGAGTTGGAATTGATTAATGACACCATTTGGGAATAGAAACACTTCATGCAGTGGTTGGAAGCTGTTGAAGAAAAATGTGTTCTTAAATATAATCCATTCCTGTGTTTGTGAACCCATTATAAGTAGGACCTTTTGATGAGGCTACTTAAGTTAAGGTGTGACCCACCTCGATAAATATGGGTCTTAACCATATTACTGGTGCCCTATATATGAGAATGAGAAAGGCAGGGAGAGAAAGGCACAGGAAGTAAGAAGCTGAAACAGAACCCAGAAGAGAAGGAAGAGACCAGGCGTCCCCACCATGTGGCTTGCCATGTGACTGAGGAACCAAAGATCAACAGCAGTCAGCCCCAGAATGCCTGAGTCTTTGGGAAGAAAGGATTTCCTTGATGATGCCTTGATTTGGACTAATTTGGACTGTGAGCAAATTAGTTCCCATTGTTTAACCCAACACATTCCATGATATTTGTTTATTCAGCCTAAGAAACTAAAAACACCCATTTCTCAAATTGGTTTTGCAATTTTTCCTTTTCCTTCTACATACAATTTCCTTCCTCAGAAGTCATTCTATCTCATACCTTTTCTATGCATTTATACACATACACACATACATACACATATGCATAATAATTTATTGTATGATTTCCTTCTTAAAGCTCATTTAAGTTGTTTTATTTTGCTAAAAATGAAAAATGCTTCAGTGAACACACTTGTAATTTCATCTTTCTGCACATATATAATAATCCTTATAGGAAAGAATCTTAGAAGTATAAATGCTGGGTCAAACAGCAAACTAGCATTAATTTTAATGGGTACTGCCAAATTGTCCCTACCCCATCCAAAACTTCAACAATATGCAATCCCACAATAACGTCAAATCTTGTACATTTTTCTACATCCTTGACAAAACTGAGTTTTATGCTTTTAAAATTTGTCAATGTAATGGATGAATAAAAATTATTTTATTGCTGTACTAATTTACATGATTATGTTTGAGGTTGGACATTTTATTTATTTACTGGTCATTCACAACAAGTAGACATGTTTTATCATTCACTATAATGGAAATGCATCTACTAATCTCATATTTTGCTATTATGTATGCTTGTAGTAAATTTCCATCGTGTTAACTTATCTTGCTTCTTGTCTTTGTAATCTAAAATATTTGGGGTTTTTCCTCTCTTAAGTATAATATTTGTAGGGGGTTTCTATGAGTGGTTTATATTATTAACAGAGTTAAAAAATCCTTCTTATTATTTTTAGTTTACTATGATGTTTATTTCTTTCTCTTATTAGTAATGAATGTAGAATTTTATCAAATTATTTTAGAATTTAATAAAATCACTACATTATTTTTTATTTAAAAATTTTTGAGTGATAAAATACATCAATGCATTTAATAACACTGGGACAATCTTGCTTTACTGGAAGCAATCTTAATTGGTCATGATAATTTTAATTTTATTCTGAAATCAACTTCATGTTTAATCTTTTTAGTCCCAAACTTTGAAGGGTCTGACATGTTTCCCTACTTGCAGGCTAACTTGTTTTAAATACATATGATCGCAAGACCTCTGGATTGAAGAAAAGATGATTTTTTCACAGAGTAGCTTGTGTTGGTCCCCATGAGGCAATATGGTGACAGTGAGATGTCATCTGCTCATATAGTGAGGTTTGCACACAGGAAAGGATAACCAAAATTATGAAAATTGACATTTATATAGGAACTATTATGGAATATAAACAAATGGATTTGGGGAGAGAAATCTCTCAATCTCTCTGGATATCTCTACCTTAACTCCCAAAGCTTATTTGTCATTCAGTTATCTTTTAAGCTAGGTGTCTGTGTTCTTTGCTTAGAAAG
>JAQZBX010088928.1:0-12694 GCA_029593785.1 Cabassous unicinctus
GTTTTCTGGATATACAGTTTAGGTTGTTCATCATCTTCCTTTGGATGGACCAACATTTCTGTTTTCTTTGTTTGTCTTGTAATCTTTTGTTGCATGCTGTACGTTTTGATGTTTTAAAATGCTAACTTTGATATATAGCCCCTGATCTGTCTGTTTCTTGAGTATATATCAAACTATATAGATAAGGGAGATTATCCTGAGTCTTAGGAACTAACATAACCAAACCAATCAATGCAAAAAACACCTTTCATAGTCTTTGCAAATTGTCTTTGCATTGATTGGAGCTCTTTGGAGTTCATACCTCCATATCAAGAAGCTTAGCCCATTTTGTTTATCCATCCAATGTTTGATGGACATTTGGGTTGCTTCTATCTCATGGTAATGTGGTACTTACAAACAATGGAATATTATTCATATTTAAATAGGAATGAATTTCTGATACATACAACAACATGGATGAACATTGAAGACATGTCCTTGATTGAAATAAGCCAGAAATAGAAGGACAAATATTGTAATATCTCAATGTTGCTAAAAGGGAAAATATTTAGTTTTATATATGATAATGGAATAAATTCTTTTAAAAATCCGTAGAACTGCACTACACAAAGAATTTCAACATGGTCTATAGTAAATAGTACAATCAAAAATCTGCTTTCATCAGCTGTAACAACTGTACTGCATCAATGCAAGGTGTTAATAATAGGGTTATGCATGGGAATCCTGGATGTTCTGCATGATTGTTCTAGAAATACACTTGTCTACAAAATAAAAAATGAAGACAGTCACCTCAAGGTTAATGTGAAGTGAAGGATCCTCCTTGTCATTTCAGGGCCTGTGTCTTTTCCTGGGCTTGTGCTTCCTAGAGGCCTTAGGAGTCCCCCTAATGACAAGAATTTGAATGAATCTTATACTCCCTAGGAAATAGACCTTCCACCTCTCCCAGATTTCCACCACAAGAATTAATCAGATAAGCTTTTACCCTTAAAAAGCCTACTCAATTGTTTCTAACACAATTTTCCCTGTCTCAAGATGCTTTTACCAGAAGGGCAAATTCTGAAAGGAGAACATGCAAGTGAGGAATTTCCCAAATTACTCTTTCTAAACTGTAACATGGCCAGTGACACAAAAAGGGAGCTCTGGCCAGTTCCAAAATACCTTGGGAAGGACATAATGGAGGGGCCAGGATGGGTACCAATAGCTTCTCACTTGGCTCTTAAAGCTACATTTCTTTATTTGGCACTTGCCCACTAAATACATCCATTTATCTGTTTCTGTAGTTTTGAGGAAACATACACACTTTAAGTCTTTACCTGGGAAGTGTTGGAACTTTGGCTGCCCTCAGAGCCAGGTCCCCAGTGATCTGAAGTATAATAGCTAATCAAACAGTGATCAGTTATTAGACCACTCACCCCTAGATCTTGGGGATCTAGGTATTTTAGCACATCTGGCACCAACAAGCTCTATGAGGATCCAGGGTTGAAACCTTACTGCAGGTTGCTGCATGTCTGGTGGATGGGCAATGGTAGACACCGCCCTGTTGGAAGCCAATGAGATTTCTCTGAATTTCACATTGGGAACCTCATGGAGCTCCTGGAGGTAAGACTAAAGAAAATGTGGGGTTACCCCACTAAGCTTCCATTAGATTTTATCTCTCAAGGTAGTCCATATTCATTCCCTAGCAATTAGACAAATACTTTTAGTTTTCCTACTAAAGGCTTAGTCCTGCTGAGTTCAGCTCCAGATCTACTGTGATTCTTTTTGTCTCCCTATATCTCCAGTTTTAGGGGCAGTGGTTTGCCCTGTGACCTCAATTCTCTGAAAGATATTGATTTTCACTTTTCAACTTATTCTTGTGAGAGTGGAGTGCTGAGCTATCTGGATACTGTCTATTATTTAAAATTATTGAGACTTTAAATGTCCTAATAATGGACTTTTTAAAATATTCTTCTTTGGATCCTAGATTATGTATTCTTTAATCTTTGCAGATTTAATTTCATATGTGTCTAATTATGAATATACATGTCCTTTAATTTTGCTGTTCTTTCATTTATCACGTACTGTTTTATTGCTTGCTTTGCTAATCAATAATTGATACAGGACTCTTGGCAAGATGGCATCGGTTTAGGAGGACACTTGCTGACTTGCTCTCTGAGGACAGCAGGCTGGGGACAGAGTCCTGCCCAGGGGGTCTGTGCTGGGGGCGCACAGAGTGAGATCCTTGGGGACATCGATCTGGAGAAAGCTGGATGGCAAGGTAGATTACTTGGGAAGGATTCGTGAGTTTTTACCCTGCCTGTGGTGGTTGACACAGATGGCTGAGCCCCACCCTCAGGGAAAAAGGATGGTTTGAGCCGTGACTCCCGCCAGCAACCCAGTGAGAGGGAGCGTTCTCTGAGAGTGGGAGGGCTCTGGTGAGGGCTCTGTGGATTTGGCTGCCTGGAAACCCTTGAAGCTTTGGGGAACAAAATAGCTGGCTTGATGCAGTGCCAGGCTGAGAGGAAAGGCAAATCTGCTGAGGAACGTTGATTTATCTAGCTGCCCAGGGATATGCCCCAACCCCTGCTGGCAAACTGGTGAGAGGGAGCATTCTCCGGAAGTGGGAGTGTTCTGATGGAGGGTGGAGAGGGGTTTCCTTTCTGTGAATTTGGCTGCCTGGACCACCTCATAGCTTTGGAGAGCATATAAGCTGGCTTGAAGCAGTGCCAGACTGAGGGGAGGGGCAAACCTGCTGAGGAAGCCTGATTTCCCAACAGCCTGGTGATACAGAGGCTTGGATCCAGAGGGGGCAGAGTCAGCCAATTTTACCATTCTGCACTGACAACCATCAGAGCTTCACCTTCCCTGGGGAAGCCAGGAAGTGGGAAGTGCTTGATTAGTTAACTTATATTAAGGATATATTAAGGATATTAAGGATATCCATATAAATATCCTTAATAAGGATATTAAGAAGACACTGGGAGAACATACTGAAGAAATTGTAAACATACATAAAAAGATAATGGATATGGTGGTGATGAATGGCACCATCCAAGAAATCAAAAAGATGATGGATTCACATAACAGCAGATTTGAACAGGCAGAAGAAAGAATTAGTGATGTGGAAGACAATATTTCTGAAATCAAACAGATAGTAGAACAGATAGATAAAAAGCCAAAAAAATTCAGCAGGGACTCAAGGATTTAACTGACAACAAAAAACACACAAACATATGCATTATAGGCATCCCAGAAGAAGAAGAGAAGGGAAAGGGAACAGAAAGAGTGTTGAAGGAAATAATGTCTGAAAACTTCCCAACCTTATTGAGAGAAATGGATGTATAAGTCCAGGAAGCACAGGGTACCCCAAACAGTATAAATCCCAACAGGTCAACTCCAAGACATATACTTGTCAAAATGTCCAATGCTCAAGACAAAGAGAAAATACTCAAGGCAGCAAGAGAAAAGAGAACCATCACATACAAGGAAAGCACAATAAGATTAGGAGCTGATTTCTCATCTAAAACCATGGAGGCAGGGAGACAGTGGTATGACATTCAAAGTACTAAAGGAAAAAAGTTCCAGCCATGAATTCTCTATCCGGCAAAATTGGCTTTCAAAAATGATGGAGATCATAAACTATTCATCCTTCAATGCCTGGCTTGCTTCACTCAACAAAGGTCTTCAAGATTCATCCGTGTTATTCCATGTGTTAGCACTTTTTTCCTTCTAAAAGCTGAGTAATATTCCATTGTATATATGTAACACATTTTGCTTATCCATTTATCTGTTGATGGGCACTGGGGCTGATTCCAACTTCTGGCAATTGTGGACAATGCCGCTATGAACATTGGTGTGCAAATATCTGTTTGTGTCTTTGCTTTCAATTCTTCTGGAATTGCTGGGTCATATGGAAGATCTATTGTTAGTTTTCTGAGGAATCGCCAAACCATCCTCCACAGTGGCTGGACCATTCCAAAATCCCACCAGCAGTGGACGAGGGTTCCTATTCCTCCACATCCTCTCCAACATTTATATTCTGCTGTTTTTTATATAGTTGTATGTATTGTGAAAAATTTGATTTTTACCCACAATAAAAAAAAAGAATATAATTAAACAGAATTTAGTCTTGGACATACTCCAATTGCAGAATTCAAAATTAAATGTTGCAGTTAGAAAGGAAAAAAAAAAACAGATGGAGAGTTCAAAATATTCACAGATAAAGAGAAATTAAAAGAGTATGCCAATAAGAAAACAGAAACAAAACAACATATGACCTACATTAACCCAAAGAAAATATGGCAGAAGTAAGAAATTCTTTGGGAGTATTAACTGTGAATGTTAATGGATTAAATTCACCAGTCAAGAGATAAAGATTGGCAGAATGGTTAAGGAAATATGATCCATCTATTTGCTGTCTATATGAAACCCACCTCCAACCCAGTGATTCAAGGAGGCTGAAAGTCAATGGCTGGAAAACAATTTTACAAGCAGCTAATAGCCAAAAAAGGGCATCCAAAATTGAGAAGAAGAAGTAAAAATTTCATTATTTACAGACGTCAAGATACTACACATAGAAATCCCTGAGAAATCTACAACATATCTTTGAGAACTTATAAAGGAGTTCAGTAATGTAGCAGGCTATAAGATCAATGCTCAAAAATCAGTAGCATTTCTGTACACCAATAACAAGCAACCTGAGGAGGAAATCAAGAAAACAATACCATTTACAATAGTAACTAAAAGAATCAAATACCTAGGAATAAATTTAAGTAAAGATGCAAAGGACTTATATACAGAAAACTACACAACACCGTTAAAGGAAATCAAAGAAGACTTAAATAAATGGAAGAACATTCCCTGTTCATGGAGAGGAAGACTAAATATCATCAAGATTTCTATCCTACCCAAACTAATCTACAGATTTAATGCAGTCCCAATAAAAATCAACACTGTATTTTTTAAGAAACTGAAAAAACTAACTACAAAATACATTTGGGAAAGTAAGTGGCCCCGATTGCCAAAGACATACTGAAAAAGAAAAATGAAGTTGGAGGTATCACACTACTTGACTTTAAAACATATTACAAAACAACAGTGCTCAAAAATGCATGGTATTGGCACAATGATATAAATACTGACCAATGGAACTGAATTGAGAGTTCTGATATACATCCTCGCATATAGAGTCATCTGATATTTGACAAGGCCACCAAGCCCACTCGTTTGGGAGAGAATGGCCTCTTTAAAAGTGGTTCTTGGAGAACTGGATAACCATATCCAGAGGAGAATACTATCTCACACCTTATACAAAAATCAACTTAAGATGCATCAAAGATCTAAATATAAGAGCCAAAACCTTAAAGACCTTGGAATATAATGTAGGGAAGCATCTACAGGACCTAGTAATAGAAATGGTTTCATGAACTTCACACCCAAAGCATGAGCAGCAAAAGAAAAAATAGATAAATGGGATCTCCTCAAAATTGAAAATTTCTGCACATCAAAGGACATTATTAAGAAAATAAAAGCAGTCTATCCAATGGGAGAAAATATTTGGCAACCATATATCTGATAGGAGCCCAATATCCTGCATATATAAAGAAATCCTACACCTCAAAAATAAAAAGACAAACAACCCATTTAAAAATGGGCAAGTGACTTGAAAAGACACTTCTTCATGTAAGAAATACAAATAGCTAAAAAGCACATGAAAAAATGCTCGACATCACGAGCTATTAGGGAAATGCAAATAATAACTACAATGAGATACCATCTTACACCCATCAGAAAGGCTGCTATTAAAAAAAACAGCAGACTCTAAGTGTTGGAGAGGATGTGGAGGATTAAGTATTCTCATCCACTGCAGGTGGGATTGTGGAATGGTCCACCCACTGTGGAAGACAGTTTGGAGGTACCTCAGAAAACTAACAATAGATCTTCCATGTGATCCAGCAATTCCACTGCTGGGTACATACACAGAAGAATTGAAAGCAAAGACATGAACAGATATATGCACACCAATGTTCATAGTGTCATTGTTCACTATTGCCAAAAGTTGGAATCATCCTTGGTGCCCATCAGCAGAAGAATGGATAAACAAAATGTGGTACATACATACAACAGAATATTACTCAGCTGTTAGAAGGAATAAAGTGCTAACACACAAAATAACATGGATGAATCTTGAAGACCTTATGTTGATTGAAGAAAGCCAGGCATTGAAGGTTGAACAGTACATGACTTCACTGATATGAATTGAGGAAAATGAGCAGTCTCTGAGAACCATTGTCTGAAAGATAGGTTAACAAGTGCAAAAAAGACAAGAGAAGGTTTTGAGCCATCACCCATACAGACATAATCTCTGGTAAAGTGATAGTATATAGTTACATATTGAAGGATAGGACAGGTGGGGAGAGATATTACTGTGTTTGGTGGTGCAGGGTTGATAGATGGGTAGATTAGGAAGGGCAGGTTAGAATACCCAGGATTCATGGGGAGAAATGGGAGAGGTACCAGGTGAACATGGGATTTGTGTGTATGAGGTTGAAAGTGCAAGAGTGGGAATGTTCTTATGGCAACCTGACAAGGTAGTGTCACTGGTTAGGGTGTAAGTTGGGGGGGCATTCAGGATAGGCCGTATCTGGAGTCGGCTTCTGGGGAGTGTGTGAGTGTTTATCCTGCCATAATGTGTTGTGTTGGGGAGTGGAGACCTGCACGGTGAGTCGGAAGGAGATGAACCCCCAATTTTGGGAGGACCAATTCACCCAGAAACAGACAGGTGGGTATCTCTTATGAGCAAGGGTGGATCCTAATAGGGGAGGACAATCAGCATGTCAAGACCTCTTTTTGCATGTAACTATGAATCTTGTCATCCAATGAGTCAAGGCAGGGGGATGTCATGTGCCCCATGGGGATGGGGAGGAAGGAAGAGAAAAGATCAAATAGCCGGTATTTAGTGGTCAGGGGAAATGTTTTTCCTTACCTTACAGTGATGGGCACAGGACATGGTAAATATCATCAAAAATTATTAAAAAGTACTGTCTAAATTCTAAACTATATGTAACAATTGACAATATTTTGTAACTATGTTTCACTATCTGTGTAACAGTTATAGTAATGCTACCATCTGCATACATAAATGTTTTAATATGGGGTGAGGAAAGAGGGAGGAAGTTGAGTATATGATTGTTTCTAGTATTCTGTATGTGACTTTGCTGTGACGTAAAATTTCTTTGAAAATTAAGTGAAAGTTTGGTAGACACTGGGGAGTGAAGGGGGGAAGCTGCCACAGTATAGACTGGACACCAGCTAATGCAGTGATAAAAGGAAAAATGTTAAAAAATAAAATAAAATAAAAAATAAAAAAATTTTCCCCATTTTTTATATATTCAAATCCTTTAATTTTATTTTTAGTGTTTTTTTTAAAGTTTCCATGCATTTTATCTCTTACATTTAAACTTGTCATTATTATTTCATTTTCCTATTAATTGTATTTGTCTATTATATGGGCTTCATCTTCAAAGAAGGTTTAGATCACAGAAGAGTTACAATGGGGACAGGAGAGGATCATTGGTGGGGGGTGTCTGGGATGGGGGTTTCATGGGAAGAATTTCACCTGAATATACATGAAAGATATATAAAATTGTTCAAATGATCAAGGGGTCGGGCTTGGTCACTGTGGGGGAGAATTACTCAATAAATGAGAATACTGAATTCCCAGCCTTGAGAACTCTGCCACATTCTCCAACAGAGCTGAAATAGTCTCCCAAGTGCAGGGGTAGTGTCTGGTAAAGGAGGATGGTCCACTGATGGGTTCTTGTAATTGATGACTAGCCTTATGAGACTTTGCTCTTATAATTGAAACTTAGCCTACTGTTATGTGGTGCCTAAAGGTTGCCACCTAACTGTCTCCTTGTTGCCCAAATGTGGCCTCCCTCTAAGCCAAATTCAGCATATGAATGCAATACCTTCCCCCAGCATGGGACATGACTCCCGGGGATGAGCCTCCCTGGAAACGAGGGATTAATACCAAGTACCAACTGGCAATACGACTGGTAAAAGAACTTGAATAAATGCGGGAAAAGGTAAAGACAAATGATTTCATGTGGCTAAGAGACTTCAAATAGAGTAGGGCAGTCATCTCAGAGGTAACGCTTACACAAACCTCAGTAGGATCACATAGAACACCAAAGTGGATATCACCCCATACAGAGGGGCTCCTGAGGGCTGGAGACACCCATGTCCTATATAAGGGGGATAGCTCCAGACATTGATGCCTTATCAGTGGGATATACTTTGGAATCTGTGCTCCTGAGAGTGACAGAGTTGGTCTCAAATAAGTCCTCCCTGCACATGATCCATCAGTCCCTTCTATTCAAACCTTTATGTGGTGCTAGAGTTTGAAGGTGTACTTCCAGAGTCAGGAGCCTTTGGCCTGCCCATGTGACAGCTGTGCGTGGAATCTCGGTGGAGCTGCAATTCCTACTTAACAGCTCAATGGTCTCACCCAACTCACCTGGCAAGGAGATGATGATGGACAACGGCCATCCCAGGCAATTGAGATAGTCTGCAGCTTCAGCCAGAATAATCCCATCCATTTTATCCAAGGGATATAATCCCCCTCTCCCGTGCAGGTGGAGTGGACATCACCATCCCAGACTCCTCAGGATTGGGGGAAGAGCTATGGAATATAGTGGACTTACTGGTATTCTGTTGTAGACATATTGTGATTCAAGCAATGGAAGAAATTATAACATAGATGTGGAGCCAGTGGCCACTGGATGCTTTCATGGCAGGGAGAGGGAAAAGCAGTTGTAATACAGGGGCTTTTTCAGGACTTGGGAATTATCCTGAGTGACATTACAATGACAGATATAGGCCATTTTACATCAGCATATAACATGCAGAACTGTGTGGGAAAGAGTGTGTCTACAATGTGAACTATGGTCCATGCTTAGTGACAAAGCCCCATGATGTGGGTATATCCATTGCAGGTGATGTGCCACACTAATGAAAGATGTTTAAGTGGGAGGTTATGGGAGGTGTGGGAGGTGGGGAACATGGGTATCCCTGTAATTTTTGTGTAGCATTTATGTAATCTACGCATCTTTTAAAATATTAAATAAATAAATTAACTAAAAATAATAATAATAATTGATACAAGAATATTTTATTCTTCCTCTGTGAATTTATCTGTTTATTCATGTAGCTCTTTCCAATGTTGCAACAAATATTTTAAAGCTATATTAATAAGTACTTTTAGTCAAGGTAATAGAACAATAGATGGTAGAGTCAAATTCTGTATTATAGTGAGTATGTAACAAGAGATTATTATTCAACATATGTGTATAGCTGAAAGTAAATCACAGTGCCTGGACGCGAGTGAGAGTGGAAGTCTGACATCTGTTAAATAGAATATAGTAGGTGGCCAGGTGTGTCCACAAGGGATGGAAATGGTGGCTAAGATTAACTCAACTCTGTTCCTTTTAGTTTCAATTGACACTCTTCCTCTCCCCATACCAAGAAAATAGAAAATAGAAAAACAAACAAAAACTAAAGAAAGAAAAACATTGACTATGCATTTTGGTGTTTTCCTTATTCTAACCAATATAATAATACCAGCTGATACCCAGTTGCACAAAATTATACCTTATTATGAAACTGTCACTTTCTGGCCCTTCAAAGACACCACTCACTAACCCACTTTTCAGAGTAGTCCCTCCCTTACTGGTTTGAAGAAGTTTACAGAAACTTCTGTTTAAATGCCCCACCTCTCTAGGTTTATTCATAAGAAGCTTGCTGTGTCCAGAGAAAAGTCACTGTTTCTAAAGCCATCACAATCTGATTGTAGTCACAGGGCATGCTAAGCTTTCATTTTAGGACCAAACATAATTGCAACAGAGCATACTGTATTTAGCCCCACCTTTCCCAGAACAGATTGGCTTTTTGCACATCACCCCATCATTAACCACTCCTTTAAGCCCACCTTCCCCAGTCATTATAAAACCCCAATGCCCATTTTGTTCAGGGAGACAGATCTGAGACTTGCCTCCCATCTCCTTGCTGGCCAACTATATGATAACCTATTTCTTTTCTCAAAACCCTAGTGACTCAGTATTGGCTCCTGTGTGCATTGGGCAAACAGACCCTCTTGGCAGTGTCAATAACACCACACATAACATAAATTAAAGAAGTGAAACCCACTATAATATTGTGGGTTTTATATCTACAGGCATAACTACACAGGCATTTGCTACTATACAGTGACCTAAGGAATAATTCTTTCTGAGACCCTCAGGTGACTTTTAATTCAAGGTGTTCTCACAAGGTTCTTTTGAAAGGACAATTCAAGGAAAAGTTAAAGGCCTTCTATATTTAATTGCTGCTTTTATAGCACAGTCACAGAGAAGACAAAAGACCCAGTCAGAAGGACCCCTGAATATTCTTTTTTTTAAAGATTTATTTATTTTATTTATTTCTCCCCCTCCCATTGTTTTGTGCTAACTCTCTGCTCTCTGTGTGTTCTTCTGTGTCTGCTTGTCTTCTCTTTAGGTGGCACCGGGACCTTCCGGAGTGGGAGAGAGGTGCTCAGTCTCTTGTGCCACCTCATCTCCTTGGTCTGCTGCATCTCTTATTGTCTCTCTTCTGTGTCTCTTTTTGCATCATCTTGCTACACCAGCTCTCTGTGTGAGCCAGTGCTCCATGTGGGCCAGTGCTCCACATGGGCCAGCACTCCATGTGGGCCAGCTCTCTGTTCAGGCCAGCTCGCCACATGGACCAGCTTGCTTTTCACCAGGGGACGCCGGGAATCAAACCCTGGACATTGCCACATCTGCTTCCCTGGATATTCTGAAAATATATAAAATGTTGTAAAAGAAGTGAACTTCATGGTTAATAGTATATATATTTATGTGAATATATATATAATACGGGTGTGGCCATGTTCTTATAAAAGTTTTGGGTTAATCATCTGGAATCCAAAACAACTCTTTATTTTATATAAAAATTTGATTTTAGTAAATTCAGATTTTTAGGTTAATTTCTTCTAAATATTTTTGCTTGTCGAGGTGAAGATGAACTGAATGATCATAAGAAAGTATCCAGAACAGTGCCTAGAATATTTTATTGCCCACATTATGGTATCTAAAGATATCATTCTAATTCCATCAAATAATTAATTCCATGAGTATCACTTTCAAAATTTTTCTATTTTATGGATATAATAAATTATTTAAGAACAGAAAAGAAAAACAGATGCAATTGCCATTGCTGGAACTTTACGGAACTCCTATCTTCTCTTGAATATAGTTATAATTCCCTCTTTTTAGCAAGTTTTAATTAAATATTTTTCTTCCTTAAAAATGTGTTGACATACCATTGGCAACACTTTTTAACAAAATTTTCTCTAGTGTTGAAATTGTAATGACAAAGTGAATTTTAGAACATTGTCTTTAACTGAAAGGTATGTAAAAATGTGGATTAGAAATTTTCTCCACAAACCCTTCGTATCTTTACATGTGTGCATACACATGTGTGAGAGAGCACAAGAGAAAGAGAGAGAAAAAGACAGAGTATTGGTTTTCTTATAGCACAGGGAGTTTTTAATGATTTGAAATTCCTATGAATGAAACGATGTAAAGATGGTTCCAAGGGTTTCACGGTGAGGCTGCTTTTAAGAGTAGTCCTAGTAAAAAGTCTATGGGTGCTCACACACTCCCTAGAAGCCTGCTCCAAGTGTGCCCTGGCCCGAATGACCCCCCACATCCAACACCCTAAACCTTTCCTTGTCATATTGCCATAACAGCATTCCCAAATTTTTACTTTGAACCAAATACCCGCAAATTCCCAGTGTTCACTTGGTCCCTCTCCCAACCATCACCCCAGAACACTGGACATTCCAAACCACCCTTCCCAATCTACCCACCTGTCAACCCCTGCACCACCCAGCCCAATAATATTACTAACCTCCTGTCATACCCCTTCAATACACAACTACTCTCTTTCCCCTTACCATAGATTACATCTGTACCAGTGTTGGCTCACAACCTTCTTCTCCCTTTCTATTTCTTGTAAACCTATCTTCCAGACAATAGTTCTCTGAGTCTTCTCAATTTGCTTAGTTCATATCAGTGGAATTATGTACTGTTCACCCTTCAATGCCTGGCTTGCTTCACTCAACATAAAGTCCTCAAGATTCATCCATGTTATATCATGTGTTAGCACTTTATTCCTTCTTACAGCTGAGTAATATTCCATTGTAAGAATGTACCACATTTTGTTTATCCATTCATCTGTTAATGGGCACCTGGGTTGATTCCAACATTTGGCAATAGTGAATAATGCTGCTATGAACATTGGTGTGCATATATCTGTTTGTGTCTTTGCTTTCAATTCTTCTGGGTATATACCCAGCAGTGGAATTGCTGGATCATATGGAAGTTCTATAGTTACTTTTTTGAGGAACGTCCAAACTGTCTTCCACAATGTCTGGACCATTCTAATGAGCAGGAAGGAATTGGACTCCCATCCTCAAGAGGACTGATTTGTTCAGAAATAGACAGGCGAGAGTCTCTCGAGAGCATGGGCAGTTCCTAACGGGAGGACAAACCAGTGTGTCAAGACCTCAGTCTTGTTGCATGTAACTATGAATCTTGTCATCCAATGAGCAAAGCCAAGGGCTCTCCATGGGCCCGGGGGGGGGGCGGGGGGAGGA
>JAQZBX010088930.1:0-12692 GCA_029593785.1 Cabassous unicinctus
GAAACCTGGACATTTTGATATTTTTAATGTGCTATGCTGGAATTGACTCTGAGGCATCTATTCCTTAAGCTAGTATCCAGTTAGAGTTATGAAAGACCTTTCCTTGAATGCCAGGAGCTAAGAACAACAACAAAAATAAAATGAAGGGAAAAAGAAAACACCTTTCCCAGTCTTTGCAGTATGACCTGTGTGAGTGCTCTCCTTCAGGGCTTATCCATACAATGCGCTTAGAAAATAGCTCCAGTCCAAAATGTAGGAGACTCCCTGGTCCTTTCTGTGCACATATCTTGTCTTGGGCATACATGTATGGCCCTAGGAAATTTTCTGTTTACAAAGTTCTGGACATCCACTTTTCCCTAGGAAATACTTTCCTCAGGGTCCTGGGCACTACATCATATGTCTTACAGCCAGCAATCCCTGCACCAGGCAGCACAACTTGACTCCTGTCCCACAGCATTCTGTAGGACAGCTCAGTGAATTACCTTTTTAAACACGCAGGGCAAGTTTTGGGTTGGGCAAGTCCCTCAGGCCATCACCAGACAGACTGGGTCAGGCATACATGCTCCTGGTATGAGCACAAGGGTCACTCTGTTTCCTCTGGAACCAGGGCCAGGGATCAACATTGGGAGCGCAGGCTGGCTCCAGGCCGAGCAGGTGAGGGGTGGAAGAGGGCCTAGCCAGGGCACCAGGAGATCCTACGGCTTTTAAGTAGCCTTTTTCTCGATTTGACGCTCACCCTATCACTGCAGTCCTTTAACTGTTTTCTGAAGCTTTGAGAAAGAATTTTCTGCCAGTTCTTGCTTGTTGTTCAAAGTTTCTTTAGGGGGAGGGGAAGAACGAAGCCATGAAGCTTCTCATTCTGCCATCCTGATCAGGGTGGAGGACAGGAAGAAAACTTTTAAATCCCCTAAAGCAACCACCCAAAGCCCATTACTACAAGGCCACTCCTATTAATGTTTTAGTTATTTCTCCTTAACTTTCTGTGGATTAGTTTTGGTTCTGAAATTTTTTATATAGTTGTAACCATATTAATTATTTATTTTATATTTTTTCCACATAGCATCATTTCATAAACAATTTCCCAAATTACATAATTTGCATTCATTTAATTAAAATAGATACAGATTAATCTATCAAATGGATATATTTATTTAACCATTTCCTTGTTGTTGAACATACTGGCTATTTCCATGTTCTCACTTGTATGAATAATACTGCATGAACGTTTTTATGCACAAAAAGATTTTCCATATTTAGAATTATTTCCTTAGATCAAACCCTAGATTAAGATTAGACTAGATTAATATTTTTAAAACTCACCCTGTCTTAAAGTCTCTGCATCTTTATGCATGCTGTTCCTTTTGTCTAAAATGCCCTTCCCTTCACCTCATCTCTGTGTCTAGATCCTACTCAACCTTCAAAGTCCACTCAAGTATTGCTTCTGCCATGAAGCTAGCTTTCACTGATCCCCATAGTGAGAAGTGCATGTTCGCCCTCTGTACATCCATAACACTTTATATTTACCTTACCTATGGCTCACGATAGCAATACCAGCTAAGTTGCACTGAATTTTTAGCATGTGCTATGCTCTGTATTAGGCATCATTTAAACCCCACAGCAACTTGTGAAAGAAGTACCATTATTACTTCCATTTTGCAACTGGGCAAACAAGGTTCAGAGAGCTCTTTCATTTAGTCATTCAGTTGGTCAGTATTTACTGGCTACCTTGCTGGGTTCTGTGGTTCTTGCTAGGAAACTGGGGCTCAGAGAAATTAGGTGACCAGCCCAAGGCTGCATCACTAGTAGGTGGTAGAATTTATAACCAAATCCAGATCAGGAAAACTTAGCCAGTCAGATAAAGCAGCTGTTTTACAGTTGAGAAGAGAAGAGATGTGTAGAAATGTAACAGAGAACAGAAAGAGAAGTTGTCACTGGAGTGGAAGAAGGATAGGTCTCAGTCTTGACCCTGCCAATTACCAGTTGTGCAATCTTGGACAAGTTCTCTTCCCTCTCTTCTCCTTATATGGCAGCAATAATAGGACTTATCTCATAGGATGAAGTGTAAATGAATTAAAACAAATAAAGTGTTGAGAGCAGTATCCGGCACATAGCAAATGCTCAGTAAAAGCACATAAGATTTTTGAAAGCAGAGCACTAAGGCTCTGGAAGTCAAGGTGTGGGGATACAGGAGTGAGGCTTGGATGTCCTGGGGCAGCCAGAGTCACTGTCCCCTCCTGGAGCCTCAACCAGGAACGCGTGGGGGCCAGACTTACCCCAAGAAGCAGCTCTCTCTTTCTCCCTCTTCTCTTCTCAAGCTCTTCCTCCATGGAGGAAGGCAGAAGGGCTGAGCCACAATGTCTGCTTCCCCTGTGGCCTTGGGCAAACCGTTCTAACTTTCTGAGCTTCAATTTCTTCACCTATAAATGTGGATTCAAGGGGTTAACACATAAGACACATACATAATCCTGCATCCAACAAGCTTGGCACATACATAATCAGCACTCAACAAGTGTGAACTATTCAGATGGGGGGGGTGTTCTGGAAATTCTCACGTGTATGGGAGAGGTAAAGAATAGCCACCGCACTATGCACTATGGGCCCCTCTGTGCTAAGGGGCAGCCTGGCTACAGAAGACACCCCTGGGCCAAATTTCTCCCCTGAGATCCTCTGGTGAACCCAAGGTTCCCTCCTCATGGGCCTTCTCCATCCCACTCCTCTTCCCCACCACAGCACTGTTTTTGCCTTCCTGGGACCTGGGCAGCCTGAGGAGGCAGTCCCATATCAAAGCTTCTGGGTTTCAGAATTTCTAAATCCCAAGTTCTCCCAAGAGTATTCACACAGTGGGGTGCCTAGTTACCTCCAAGTCCCACTGCTTACCAGGGAGGAAAGAGGTGGCCCAACCCCCGCAGCCTGGGGAGAAGAGACCCAAGAAAGGAGGGGGCCGGGGCTGGTTCTCAGCTGGGTCAGGGGAGGTGGCCAGGTCAGGCCACCAGGCTGCCTTGTCGACATTCTCATGGGGACGTCTTCCTCAGTCAGATGACAACCTGTCCTCCCTGCCCATTACTCACTACTTGAAAGGGGTCTGGGTTTTCCACAAGTGGGAAGCATAGGATCAGCAGCAGAGAGTAAAGCAAAAACCTTCAAGCAGGACTCAGGGCACTGAGTCCAAGCCCCCAGTGCAAATGGCCTCTATGTGTGAACCTCTGCAAAACATTTTTTGTCTGGGACTGTTTATTTGTAAAATAAAGGGCTGATTTCAAAAGTCCCTTCCAGCTCTAAAATAATATTCTTTATGGAATATTCTATTAAATAAATTAGGCTTTATTAGGTTCAAGCACATACTTGTTTTATTACTTTTAAGTCATTCAAATTAGCTTTAAATTAGGTTAACCAAGTGTTGCCCTCCAGAGAGCCAGGGACTGGCGTCAATGATGGATAAGAATGATTCATCTTCTCTTATCAATCAGCAGACCCTAAATGGGTGCTTCAAAAGTGCTTGAGTATGCTTGAAAGCACTAGATTTCTGTAATTTAAATATTCTCCCCCTAATCTCATTCATATCTTACATCTGCTTTGCAAAATTTTTTATCTTTCTTTTTCTTTTTTTTCCCCCTATAGTCAGCAGGAGGGGAGATATCCTGGCTACTGTCAAAGTGATTGCAAATTCCTAGGCAGGGCAGTGTAGCTGAAACAGGATAACAGAGAAATCTCTTTTCCAGGATTTGGGCGTCCCTGTGAGCCAACACCAGGGCGCTGGTAAGCTGCTCTACCTCTTGAATGGTGAGGGCCCTAAGCCCTCCATTTTTGGAGAAACCACAGTTGTCTCCAAGATGTGACTTTTGGGCACATAAACAGCCAGCTGGTCTCCCCCACAGAGCCTGCCTCCTTCCAAATGCCTGTCCAGCCCCACCCAGCCTGAGCTCGATTTCCAGGGGGCTGTCTTGCTTTTTCTGCCTCCACTGGGCCAACAGAGTCCAGAACCAGAGGGAGGTCCAGGGCTGACCTGCATGGGAAGAGGCTGGAAGGTGAGATGAAGGCAAATCAGCTGAGGCAGTCCCTGAGGGACGGCCTTCCATAGCACTCCTAGACAGCTACAAACCCCAAAAAAGGAAGGAATTAATTTGGCCTTAAGGTACCAAGCAGAGCTAAAACTTACCCTGTTTCTCCAGGGTGGGAAACAGCCATTATAGGAGGTAGCAAAAACACAGCCAAGGCTGACCATTTAGCATGGCGTATGTTACCTGAGAGAACTAGAAAACCAGATCCTCTGAATCTCCAAGCATGAAGCTGACATAGGCACAAATGCCATCCCCCCTCTCCTCCCACCTCATGGGCAAGGCAGCTGCCCGGGAGAGATGCCTGCAGTCCTGGCTGGGCCCGGACAGTTTCTCATGAAGCCTCAAGCAGTGCTGCACATTTCCTTTCATGGTTAGAGAAAAGCCAAGACCAATTTTTAATACAACATCATTTCTCAAAACCAGGCCTCCCCTGTATTCACTTTCCATTCTTAGCCTCCACTCTTGGAGAACCAGAGTTTGGGGAAGCGGGGCAGAAGATTCCTAACAAGAGTTAAAAATTCCAAGGACACCCTATAATGACTGCATTAGTCTCTCCTGAGAACTAAGGAAATATCATTAATAAAAACATAATGGCACACAAACACATATTAAATGTCTAGATGACACATTCATTGCAGAAAATCTATAAAATACAAATAGACAAAAAGAAGAAAATAAAAATTCCCTATATTCCCACTACCCAAAGATAACTATTGATAGCAATTTTTTTTCAATATATTTTTTTAAGATACTTAGATTACACTGACAGCAATTTGAGTACAATTTTCTACTGTCCCCCCTCCCCAAATTTATCTTTTAACCTTTTAAAGAAACCTGAACATTGCATCATTCAACATTACAAGAACCTTTTGAGGAAAAGTACCGCCAGTCTAATTGGTTCTATTTAACAAATAAAGAAGACAAGGCTCCCAGAGGTTCAGCTGTTTCATTCATGCAACAATGAAAGCTTATGAACTACAGCTGTCAGCCCTGGGTTTTCTGAGGGGCTTTAAAACCAGAGAGATTCATCATCAGCAAGTAGCAAGAACACCCAAGAAACCAGAAGGCCAGTGAATTTCACTTTCATATCAGGTGAAGTAACCAAGTTCTGAAGCTAGAAATGTGCTCCCCATTTTAGAAATCTGCCCACAATTACATTTTTTGCCTTTTAATTGGCACCAAGAGGTACAGAAATGTAATCTGTAATCCCTGGCCAGAAGCAAGTTTCAGTGCAGTTTTGGAGATAAAATGCATATGTTCATTTAATAAACACTTATTAAGCACTGACTGTGTACCTACCACCATGCTAAGCACTAAGAAGGAAAGAAGGCTAGGAGAGACGAGCTCAGAGAGTAATGGGAGGAGAGAGCCTTGACAACAATTATAACACTCTCTAATATGCCTTCTGCTAGAGGTGGCTGCATAAAGTTCAATGGAAGCAAGTTCTCTGCCTGGGACAGTCTGACTGGCTTTGCAGAAGAGGTGACATTTAAGCTAAGTGTTAAAAGATGAGAAAGTGTGTTGTAGGCCCAGGGTGCTCTGGGCAAAGGCACTGAGCCATCAGCATGTGCAAATCCAGAGAAAGATGGCATGAGGCATGTTCAGGGAAGGACGAGAGCTTGAGGTGGCTGGATGTGGGAGAGTGAGGAGCTGGCCAGGGCGCAGATGGTGATGCCGCCTGTGCCAGGCTGAGGGTTATGGGAGTCTGCTTTGGGAGCTAGGATGTGGCTGAAGGGTTGTAAGCAGGGGAGCGATAGGAAAGGAACTCTGAAAGCAACAAGAGAGGGTAACGGGGCAGAGAACCCAGTTAGGAAACACGGTAATGGTCAAGTTGAGAGACAAGAAGCACTTGAACTACACTGAATGAGGCAGTAGATTGAAAAATTTATTACTAACAGTTTGGAACCATAGGAATTGGTGAGTAACTGATTGTAGGGGAAAAAGGAAGGAAGAGCCTGGAATGTCCAAGGTTCCTGGATTTGGTGACTAGAAAGATGGTGATGTCACCCACTTACATAGAAAGAGCAGCAGGCTTGAGGGAGAATACAGTAAATCGGATGTGGGGACATTGGATGCGGTTCTGGAAGAACCTGCAGGTAGAAAAGTGCTAAGCGGAAGCATAGGTCTGCCTGTGGCTCTGAAGTGAGACAAATGAATGTCATTTGGGTACGGAGGGCAGAGGAATGGCTGTGGTGATCCTCAGAGTGGTTCTCAAGGAGCAACATCCTGGGGAGCTTGAGAAAAAGGCAGATTCCCCAGGCCCCACTTCCAGAGATACAGCTCCACTGGGTCTGTGATGCTGCCCAGGAAGCCCCACTTTCAACCAGTACACTTGGGAATCCTGTTGAGCATGGTCTGGATCATGTTTTGGGAAAAACCAGAGAAGAGAAAGAAGGCTGGAGGCTGGAAACCCAGCAGCGCCAACTGAGAGCTGAGAGGTAGAGGAAGCAAAGGTCACCGTCAGAGACATGCCCATGGAATAACATGGGGCCACAACAACTTCATACACATCAGAATAAATAAGGTGCCAGAATGCCTGAGACAGATCATTGGTAAACAGAAGTCCATGATAAGGTGTGAGAAATCAGCCAGATTTCAGCAGATACAAGGTGTGGAGAGCTGCCCAGATCATTAGTGGAATTTCTTCAATGCCCAAAGCAGAATCCTGGGAACATGGGAACGGCTCATTTTCCTCTTCCAGGAAGCTGCTGGAGGGTTTGTGCAGTGTTGTGTAGTCAGCGCTTGTCCCTCGTCCCCTGTACAAGAGCACTGCATCTGGGGAAGATGGGCTTTTGGGCGGATGCTCACGTATTTAGGCCGGGGTTCAGGAGTGTGCCCAGGGATCTTAAAAAGTGGAATGTCAGGGTTGAGTGCTGCCCCAGGAGACTGCCCTCATGGAGTGCTCTTATTTGCCATTCGTCAAGGGTAGGGGCTTGAAGCAAGCTTCTCGGGAGGAACTCCAGAGGGGTTGGAAACAGGCCAGGCCCTTCCAGAAAAGGAGGAAGGGAGGGAAGGGCTCTGGCTCAGGAAATTGGGTCATGCAAGAAGGAAGCCACTGTCTTGGCCCTACAATCTGGAGTGAGAACCCAGAGCTAGGCCAGAGGTTCACTGGAAAGGAGAAGGGCTAAAAAGAATTAGGTCAAAAATGGGGATATGATACTGTTCTTCAAAAGTATGAGGCCAAGAAATATATGAGAAAGTGCCCGACCTCAGTGCTAAAGCAAATTAATGAAAACTAGGCACCATTTGTTTGTCTATGAAATTAGCAAAGAATAAAAATCAGAATGCAAATGTTATCAGGCTTTCTGGAGGGTAGTTTATTATCCAGTATAAAAAGTATTAAAAATGTTCATCCCCATTGACTGAAAATTCCATTTCTAAAAATCACTCCTAAGGATATAGATGAGATGTGCACAAAGAAATACAGTGAAGTGGTTCACTTACAATGTTTCTTATGAGAGAGAGAGAGAGAGAGAGAGAGAGAGAGAGAGAGAGAGATAATGTCCAAAAATAAGAGGAGCTTGGTAAGGTAAAATTGGGATTTACCTGTAATGTGGAACAGCATGTAGCTATTAAAATCAGGTTGAAAGCTATGTGTTGACATAAGATGTTTACAATACATGACCATGTCAAAGTTTCTGAAATTGTATATACAATACTGTACTCCTCAAAAAAAAATCTCTTTATAAAATATACAAATCTATGCATAGAGAAACAACTAAAGGATCCTACATAAAAATTAAGAGTCTTTATCTCTGGTGGGTGATTTTTTTTTGCAGGGAGGTTGATATATTTTTAAGGTTTTCTGCATTGAGCATGTGTTATTTTTGGAACTACATGACATATCAATTAAAAAACGAACAGACTGGTTACATCTAGGATTTTTCTTAACCAGAAACTAAGGCCTCTGCAGCATCTAGATTTTAGAAGCAAATTCCTCAATCTGTGCTTCTTCTTAAGTTGTTTCTCCTTCCAAAGAGGTTACTTAAGTGGGCCCAGGAGAGGGGCATAAAGCCTTTCATCTGTGCCATCACCTCAAAACAACCATGTTGCTTTCCCATAAACATATCTGAGAAGGTGGTCCTGAAATTTAAAAAATCAAAACATAGTGCCCGATATTCCCTGACACCACCACCCACGCCTCCATCCCACTCCAACAATAACTGTTGAGCAGGGAGGCTGGGCTCCCTGAAATGGGCCTTGGAGGTGCAGCATCCCCCCTGCCTCCATCACAGCTGGTCTGCTAAGAGTCACTCTGTTTATTTGTGGATTCCCACTCTGCCTTGGCTACTCTCCTGATCTCTCAGCTGGACTCTGCATATACCAAGCCAGGGGAGAAATCTCGAGTAGTGTGTGAGGACACCACCTCCCCTTCCTGGTCCAGGCAGCTAGGGAGCCCTGAAAACCTGCAGTGGGCCTCGGACGTCCACCAGGTCTGATGGCCTTCATGAGCCCCTTTCTCTCCCTCAGACACACAAAGCCAGCCCTGTGGGGGTGAATGTGGAGGTGTCATGCTTGGAGTCTTGTTGCATATCTACCCTAAACCTTGACCCCAAAGGCAGCACAGTGCAAACTTATTTAGTCAAACGGTCTTTTTACTGTGTGGAAACCCAGTTGATGAACCCAGGGAGAACAGTCTTTATGGTGGGCAGGAACTTCCTGTTAAGGACAGTTAAATTTAATTTTTCCACTGAGCTCAACCTCAAAGTGAGCCTGATTGCTACTCAGAGAGATGGACTGCATTAGTGAAGGCTTTAATTGAGTGCAGATCTATGTCCCCAAAGCATAATGTTTGTTGTATACATACTTTGGGGCAAGAAGAAAAATGAAAAACAGACCTTTCTGAGGAAAAATTGAAAGCAGAATGTGTTCCACAGTCAGGATGGCAGCACTGAGAGCCAGCCCGAGGGGGTTGGGGACTGGCACTTCCCACCTTCCCAGGCCTCAGTTCCAATGGGCCGTGTTCAAATGTTTCTAAATGCTCAATGCCTGTGTTCAGATCTCTCTTTCCAAACACAGGGCTCCACTGTGGTTCTTCTCATAGCAAACAAAAAACTCCAGGAACTAGCAACAGACTGGGGGCTTCTGGCCGTTGGGCCATGGCCTGTGTGTCTGGCACAGGCTCCTCTTATTCATGTTGGCATCCAAGATGGTCTCCTCTATCCATGCCCTTCCATCAGCAGCCTTGAGAAGAGCCCTCTACTGGAACACAATGCAACTTTGTCTTTTGCCCTCTTACTGTTATGGTTCTAGACCTTTGTCACCTCTTCCCTGAGCTGTAGAGCTGGTCTTGGTACTTCTGAGGTAGATGACTTCTTAAAGGCAACACTGGGTCACCCCTTCTCAGACACTATCAAAAGTTCTCCTGGATCGCCAAATACAGATTCTGGAACCCAAACCCTTCCATATCAAATACCCTACTCCCTCTCCAAACCTTTCCATAGTCTCCTCTCACATCCCATGCTCTGGCCCAATTAGTCCCCTTCCCTTGCCCTGTTCCCAATCCATTGGCAAGTCTTGCTTGTTTTTCTTTCCAAATAAATCTTGAATCCTTTTACTTTTTTTCTAAACCTCTCCAGACCTTCTTAACGGACACCACCCTCATCCAAGCCACCCTTCATCTCTTGGCTATACAACAGCAATAGCCTCTAGCAGATCTCCCTACTTTTATTATTGCCCCTTTCCAACATCTCCACCCAGCAACCAATCTGATCTCTACAAAAGAAAACACTCACCTCCTGCTTAAAACGGAATTCCATCACACTTAAAGTAAACTCCAAACTCTTCCCCGTGGCCCACAGTCCTCCATGATCTAGCCTGGTCCACTTTCCCCCTTCCTCATATACCACTATCCCCCTTGCTTATGACAGCCACACCAGTCTCCTTTCTGTTCTTCGCACTTGCTATTCCCTCTGCCTGGATGAAATACTTTTCCTCCAGTTCTTCACCTGCCTTCTCAGCCCCTCAAGCTTAGCTTAAATGCTTCCACCTTCTCTAAAATAGGCCCGCAGTCATTCTGTATCCATCACACAGTTTTAAGTCTTTCACAGCACTTACTGCAATCTGAAATTATCTTGCTTATTCACTTGTCCCTTCCTGAGGGACCTTAGGTAACCTATTCACTTCTACATCATCAGTGCCCAGGACAGTACCTGGCTCGCAAGAAATTCTAAATCATCATTTTAGGAATACATGATCGATTACAGGAAATAATAAATGTTTTCTGAAAGGCCTTCATTATCCCCAGCCTCCATACCTTATCTTGCGCTACTTCCTTTCCTTGGTGTGCCTTTGCCTCCCTCTTCCCCTCCATCAAGTGTTCACTGCCGGCTCAAAGGCCCCTCTGTAGGCCTCTCCAGCTCCTGGAGGTAGAAATCACTCCGTCTGTGGTAGCCTGTCTCTGCGCCTGCCCACACCATGCTACCTTTTAGTCTCTTCATATTCCAAGACTGCCTCCCTCAACATGACTTCACTCTTTGTTCCTGGATATTCTTATCCAAAAAGACAAGGCTGTAAATCACTACTTAACTTCACTGTTGGCTTCAGGAAGTTTCTCCTAAATCAATTTTTCCAAACAATAGACTATTCAAACAGCCCTCCTCCACAGGACAATACCTCACCCAAAGGACTCATTCATCAAGCAACTGTTATGCACCGTTTCCACCTATCCCACCAATATCAATGTCAAGAACTTTGCCCAATCCCACCCCCCACCCCGCCCAAATTCCCACTCTGCAAGACCTGCCTTAAACGATCAAATGGAGCCCCGACCCCAAAAACCTAGAAACATCAGTTCAAAGAGGCTGCCAAGGTGGCCTCTCCCTGACTGCAGGTGATACAACCAGCACTGCCTGTTCAAAAGACTATCTGGTGACCTTTTGGGGAGTCGGCTGGTGACAGCTTCCGGCCCCCCACCCCCGCCCCAATAGTGCCTAGCTAGGCCTTGCGGCATTTGGTGAGTGATGAAAGATGGAACAGAAGAATTAACAGCCCCCCTACCCTATCCCCCTCAACTCTTCCTTCTCAAAGCGGCTAAGCCAACACGAAAATGGCGCTGGATGAGCAGGGCTTTGGGACTAGGGAAGCCTTTCATTTGCAATAAGTCATGACTCTGGAAGCCGGGAACGGTGGGAGAAACCCGTGGGTGGCCCCCGAGCTCCCCGCCTCAGCGACCCGCTTCTCTCCCCTGCCCCCAGGGCAACGGCGCTGGACCGCTACGGGCTGCAGAAGGCGGGCTTCACGCACGTGCTGAACGCGGCCCACGGCCGCTGGAACGTGGACACGGGGCCCGACTTCTACCGCGACATGGCCATAGAGTACCACGGCGTCGAGGCCGACGACCTGCCCACCTTCGACCTCAGCATCTTCTTCCACGCAGCGGCCGCTTTCATAGACGAAGCGCTGCGCGACGACCACAGTAAGGTTCCTGAGGCCCGCCCGTGGCCCCGCCCCCAGGCTGAGGCCCCGCCTTCTGCGTAGCCCCGCCCCTTGGGCCAGACCGGAAGCGCCCTACCCTCAGACAGCGCCTCTCTTAAAGCGGTTTCTGGGGTGTTGTTTGTAGTTGAGGAGATAATGTCTGAGGACCTAACACCCCTAGCGGGCTGCATGATGAGGCTCAGGCCTTGATTGCTGCTCTGGGTAAACTGAATTGGGAGGCCTTTGGCCTGCATCTCTCTTCCCCAAGGAACATATATAATCTTTCAAACAGCAGGGGTAGTCTGAGTGTCCTCAAACCTGGAACTGTGGCTGAGACACTTATTGTGCCTGAGCCCAAACTCTACGAATAGCCCAAGGTTTGGATGACTGGAAAGTCTTAGGGAGCCCACTTGAGTGGGAATCTGTGAAGAGACCTTAAGGTCTTCTGCCAGCCATCCAAGCTCACAGGCTCCACCCCCACACACCCCACCTTCATCACCCCCCTCATTGTCACAGTCAGCCCTTAATAAGGCCTCCCCCATTCTGCTGACAACCTGGGCTTTATAAATGGCAAAGTATGTTTGACACTCTGAACTTTGCATGCCAGTCTCCACATTGACCAGCCTTAATTATCCATCTTTGAAATCACAGTCCTAGTCCTCAAAATACAGTCTTAACTGCCCCTAATACAAGTCTACAAGCCTATTTTGAAGGGAAGGGCATAGCTTAGGTATGCATCAGGGGTAAGACAATATGCCCAGTTATTGCTGCAGGGTGTATTTTAGTGGCATTCCATAGAGGCCAGAGGGACTTGACTCCCCAAAATGGTGCTCTGACTTCAGCCCCTCTCCATGAGTCACACCCCTTTGTGGACCATCATATAACTCAGAGGTTCCAGTTACTGAAAGCCTTTGTTGCCACAAGAGGGTGAGATTACCAGGCTCACTGACTGACAAACCCAACTGCTTCATGTGACTGGAGAGTCCCCGACCTTGATGGCCATCCTAGGTGGCCCTGGCCCCAGGGCCAGCCACAGCCGCCAACAATTTGTCACTGTTTTGGTTCAGAAAGCGATGCCACGTTGAGAAAATCCCGGAGAGGTGAAGTGCTTGTGTAGGAGATGCCTCTTTCTAAGCCGTCCCTTTATGAATCTATTTATGGACCATCTTTTGTTATATACTTTCTGTGTTTCCAAGTAGGATCATAAAAAGCAATGGG
>JAQZBX010088931.1:0-12691 GCA_029593785.1 Cabassous unicinctus
CCCCCCCCCCCCCCCCCCCCACACACACACACTGCTTGCTGTCTGTGTCCATTCACTGGGTGATCTGTGTCTGTTTCTTGCCTTCTCTTATCATTTTTCTCCTCCAGGCTTCACCGGGATTCAATCCTAGGGACCTCCAATGTGGGAGAGAGGCACCCTGTCATTTGCACCACCTCAGTTCCTGGTTTTCTGGTGTGTTTCACCTTGACTCTCTCCTGCGTTTCTCTTTTGTTGGGTCATCATCTTGCTGACCCTGCTCGTCTGCTCGCCTTTTTACCGGGAGGTCCTGGAGATCAAACCTGGGTCTTCCCATATGGTAGATGGATGCCCAATCATTTGAGCCACAGCCACTTCTCCCTGTCTATTATTGATTTCCTGTTTCATTCCATTATAATCTGAGAAGGTGCTTTGTATAATTTCAATCTTTTTATGTTTATTGAGAGCTCCATTGTGCCCTAACATGTGGTCTATCCTAGAGAAAGATCCATGGGCACTTGAGAAGAATGTATAACCTGCTGAGTTTGGATGCAATGTTCTGTATATGTCTGTTAGGTCTAGCTTGTTTATCATGTTGGTCAAGTTCTCTGTTTCCTTGTTGATCGTCTGTCTAGTTATTCTATCTAATGATGTGCGTGGGGTGTTGAAGTCTCCAACGATTACTGTAAAGATGTCTATTTCTCCCTTCAGTTTTTCCAGAGTTTGTCTCATGTATTTTGGGGTCCCCTGGTTAGATGCATGTTATATCTTCCAGATAATGGCCTTCTGCATCTCTTAGAACTTTTTTTGCATTTAAAGTCTGTTTTGGTCTGATGCTAGTGTAGCTACCCCTGCTCTTTTTGGTTACTATTTGTGTGGAGTATTTTTTTTCCAACCTTTCACGTTCAGCCGTTTTGTGTATCTGGGTCTAAGGTGAATTTCTTGGAAGCAGCATATGGATGGTTCATGTTTTTTTATCCATTCTGTCAGCCTGTATCTTTTGATTGGGGAGTTTAAGTCATTCACATTCAATGATATTATTGTAAATGCACTACTGACATCACCATTTCATTTGTTGGCTTTCATATGTCATATATTTTTGTCTGTCTTTTTATTCTTTTGGTTGTCCTTTCTGCTTTTCTTTCTTCTATACTTTCCTCCAAGCCTCTCTCTGCTGTCTTTTTATTTTAGGTTCTAAGTCTTCCTTTAATATTTCCTGCAAAGGTGGATTCTTTTCGCAAACTCTCTTAGTTTCTGTTTATGAATATTTTATACTCACCTTCATATTTGAAGGACAATTTTGCAGGATAAAGAATTCTGGGCTGACAGTTTTTCTCTTTCACTGTCCTAATTGTATCATATCACTGTCTTCTCACCTCCACGGTTTCTGAAGAGAAATCCGCGCTTAATCTTACTGGGCATTCCTTTTATGTGATGGTTTGCTTCTCCCTTTCTGCTCTCAGAATTTTCTTTTTATATTTGACATTTGACATTCTGAGTAGTATGTGTCTTGGAGTAGGTCTATTTGGATTTATTCTGATTGGGGTACAGTGCGCTTCTTGGACATGTAAATTCATTTCTTTTGTGAGAGTTGGGAAATTTTCAGCTATTATTTCCCCAAATACTCTGTCTGCCCCTTCTCCCTTCTCTTCTCCTTCTAGAACTCCCATGAGAAGTATGTTGTTGCGTTTCATGTTGTCGCGTTTCATGTTGTCATTTAACTCTCTGAGCCCCTCCTCAGTTTTTTCCTTTCATTTCTCTCTCTGTTCTTTTCTCTCTTCAGTTTCAGCTGTTTTGTATCACTTATTCTTTCTTCTATCATTTGAGTCTGCTGTTGTATGCCTCTAATGTGTTTTTTTTCTCACCTATTGTGCTTTTCATTCCCATGAGCACTGTTACTTTTCTGTTCAGGATTTCAGATTCTTCTTTGTGCTCGCTCAGTGCCTTCTTTATGTCATTTATATCTGTAACCATATTGTCTTTCAGTTCATTTATTTGATTTTGGAAATTTGTGCATATCTCACTGATTAGTTCTCTCAAATCCTGCATCTCTTCTAGGGCTTTGATATATTCCTTTGCTTGGGCCATGTCTTCTATTTTTTTAGTATGACTCATAATTTTTTGCTGATGTCTAGGAATCTGATTAGGATGTAGTTTACTCAGATGCTCAGTTTCTTTCTCTTTTGTAGGGATTTAGTGACAGGAGGATGTATGTTACCACTGCTCTTTGATTCATGGCTCAACCTGGATTGTTAGGATTGTCCCTGCTAGTTGCTCAGAACTGGGCACTGGACCCAGTAATTAGTTGTAGACTCACTTCCTAAGGTCTCAGTGAGGGAGGTATGGAGGCCAGAAAAAGCCTCTCCTACTTATTTTTTATTTTCTTGCATGCACTTCCTTGGTCTGCCGGCAGATGGCTCTCTTTGGTAGCTTTCAGTTCAATGCCTGGTGAGAGTGTATTTGTTGCAACATAGACAGTATCAATGTGATAGAGCTTCCTGCTTCGAAGCTAAGAGCCTTGTAATTCAAACTTTTTCTGAGACAGTTCTCCAGCCTTCTCTGGCAGCCCCCTCCTTTTTCCCGGCTTGGAAATATTTCTACTCCGATCTTTTGCTAACAGATTCTCTCAATTTTTGCTTGTCTGTGAAGACTTTAAACTCATCCTCATTTTTGGAGGATAAAGAATTTGGGGCTGGCAGTTTTTGTCTGTCAGTACCTTAAATATACCATACCACTTCCTTCTTGCCTCCATAGTTTCAGATGAGAGATTGGCAGTTAGTCTTATTGAGGTTCCCTTGTATCAGATGCATTGTTTTTCTTGTTCTGCTTTCAGAATCCTCTCTTTATCTCTGGCATTCTGAATAGTAGGTGTCTCAGAGTAGATCTATTTGGATTTATTCTCTCTAGGGTGTGTTGTCTTTCTTAGATATTGATAGTTATAGCTATCTTAAGGGTTGGGAAATTTCTCATCATCAAATAGTCTTTCTCTTCCTTTTCCATTCGCTTTCCCTTCTGGCACACCTATAATGCATATGTTTCGCTTTGTTCTTTATTTCCCTGATACAGTATTCAATTTTTTCCACTCTTTTCTCTTTCTATTCTCCTATTTATTCAAGTTCAGATGCTCTGTCTTATAATTCGCTAATTCTGTTCTCATCCACTTCAAATCTGCTGTTATATGCCTCTAATGTATTTTTAATCTCATCCTTTGTGTCTTGTATTCCCATAAACTTTGTGGCTTTTCTTGGTAGTCTTTCACATTTTTATACTTTTATCTTTTTAGCCTAATTTTCCTTTAACTACTTGAAATGATTTATGAGATTTGTGTGAATATTATTGATTAGTTGTCTTAAATCCTGTATCTCATCAGGATTCTTGGTTTGTTCCTTTGGCTGCACCATATCCTCCTGTTTCTTAGTATGGCTTGTAATATTTTGCTGATGTCTAGGCATCTGATTGTGCTGGTGAATTTACTCTGATGGTCAATTTCTCTCTCTCGCTTAGTGGTTTTGTTTCACGGTTCTTCTTTGATTTTTGGTCCAATTAATTTTAAATCTTTAAATTTTCCCAGTATAAGTTAACATAACAGGGCCAGGTATCCACTCATGAGCTACAGACCAGATCCAAGTGCCCTGGGAAATGAGAGACTCCAAAAAGCTTTTTTTTCTCCTTGTAGTTCTCAGGCCTGCCAGCAGGTGGCGATCTTAAGCAAATTTTTCCATCAGTTGTCTCAACCCCCACCTACTGGGCTGGGTAGGGCAGAGATTCAAAGCTGGATCTGCTGCCAAACTTACTGAAGAGAAACCATTCTCCACCCTCAGGCCTACCCTCCCTCTTCCTTTCCCCTTTCTGTTGACTGCAGTGAACCATGGGTTTTACCAAGGTTGTTTGCTTTGAGAGTGGGTGATGGTTGCTATCCCACCCACCCACCGTGCTCATGGTTTTCATTTTGGCCTCTTCATCTCTCTTTCCCTCTCCCTCCTGAATGATGTGCAACACTCCTGTTCTGCCGATCCCGAAAGTTGCTTGTTCAGACAGCTTTTTGCCCTTCCTCCATTGGACCTACTCTGATGCCATCTTCCCAGAAAGTCCTTAGTATATATTTTGCACATGTTTTGTTAGACTAGTATGTCAGTATTTCATATCCTCTGGTCGTTTTGTAAATGGTACTTTAAAAAAAATTTCAGTTTCCAATTGTTCATTACTACTAAAGAAAAATATGAGACAATACAAGCTCTTTCTCAGAAGACAAATCCTGTAAGACAAATTCTTACGTAGTATAATACATTTATGGGAGTGACATCCCATCACCTTGCCATACCCTGTTACTTAGCAACAATTTACAGGTCCTGCCCATGCTCAATGGGAAGGCATTGAACACCAAAAGTCAGAGATTTGAGATTATCTGGGGTCACCTTCAGGTCTGTCCATAACATAAAGTTTTCATTCTCACATTGAAGTTTCTAAACCATTTAAAAATGATGCTTATTTATGATGTGAGGTAAGACACTCAATTCATTATTTTCCACATTAATAACCAGTGTCCTTGTACCATTTATTGACCCATTTTCCATTGATCTTCACTGTCATCTCTGTCAGAATTCGCACTTCTATATTTGTGAAACTCTGAGCTTTCTCTTTTACTCTTCCCTGTGCCAGTACAATATACACTGTTTTAATGACCACATCTTTATAACAAATCTTGATATCTGTTAGCTCAAGTCTCTGCTAACATCACCAGCAGTTTGTCTTGGCTGATATTGTACCTTGCACTTCTGTATAAATTTTAGCAGTACCTTGGAAGTTCCTCAGAAATCCCTATTGGTATTTAGGATGGAAAGTGAATGAATCCTATAGGTTAATATGGGGAAAATATATATCCATGTTGTTTTAGTTTGCTGAAATCTGCTGGGAGCAATATACCAGAAATGGATTGGCTTTTATAATGGGAATTTGTTAGGTTAAAAGCTTACAGGTCCGAGGTTGGGGAAAATGTCCAAATTCAGGCATCAGGCAAAGCTCTTTCCCCAAAGGTTGGCTGTTCGTAATCCTGGACTCCTACCATGTATAAGGTACAATGACTGCCCTGCCAATCTCTGCCTTCTCCTTTATGCTCACTTTCTCCCTGAGATTAGCTGTGGGTGATCATGCACATGGCAGGGCATAATGGTAGTTGCGGCTCTTCTCTGCTGGCTTTCTCTTTGTCTCTGTGGCTTCTTTTCTATGTCAGCAGCTTTTATTCCTCCATTTATAAAGGACTCCATTAAGAGGATTAAGACCACCCTTGGTCATGCCCTACTAAAGTACTCTAATCAAAAGGAAGTTTCTTTAACTGAATCTAATAAAAACGTACCATCTACAATGAGTTTATAGGCACAGGAGTAGGTTCACTTTGAGAACCGTGTTTTCTGGGGTCCACAATGGACTCAAACCAGTACATGTTATTGAGATATTTTAAGTATTATCATGAAGAATACCTCACTTTTTTAGGTCTTATGTAATGTGTTTCAATATACTGTAACATTGAAACCTAAAGATTTTGTATCTTTCTTGTCAGATTTATTCTGAGGGCTATATTTTTTGGGTACTATTATAAATATTTTTTTAAAATTATGTATTCTATTATCAGCTGGTCTTAAATACATTTTTTTGCTATATTGATCTTGTATCTAACTGCATTACTAAATAGGCTTAATACTGGTGATAAATTTGCAAAACTCAGAAATTCGTTTGAATTTTCTTGGTATACAGTTATGTCATTTGAATAATAGCTGTTTTATTTCTTTCCAATCGTTATACTTTTTATTGATCAAGGTCTCCAGAGTGTTAAATAGAAGTGATGTATCTTTTAACAAATTTCATCTAAATTTTTACTGTTGTGAGGTTCCAGAAGTTGCTTCCATTTTTACTTCCAGCCTACAATTTATGGGATAAAACATAAGGTTCTATGATAATGTGTTTTGGTCACTGCATTTTCACTTTTTGTGTAAGTGTATACTACAAGCATTTTGGTACATTTTCCTCTCTTCTCTTATTGAAACTTTTGTACCCATCTTAAAAAAAAAAAACCTAAATGTCATTATTCTTATAAAATCAGAGATTTTCTGATTTAAAGATATTGACGATATTTCTCTCTGGAATAAACAAAACTACTTAAGATTGTCTTTCAATTCAAAGGTTTGATTATTTTTTAAGACAGTAAAACATTTGGTGAAATATTTGGTATTTTATTCTTCTAAAGTCAAATTTAATTAATATCATTTCTATAAAATAGATAATCTGAAACTATTTTCTTAAACTAGGTATTTAAAGTATTAGAAATTTCAAAAGGTACCAGTTTAAATAGGTATTTCTAAATTTCTGATCTTTAGGAAATCAGTATCAAGTGTGTTATTAAACTTTGGAATACAGACATACACATACAGTTCTACTTTGAAAGAATCACTCTGAGTCATTAATACTTTCCTTTGTATAGTACATGTTTTTGCTTTATTGTTATTTATATTAAATGAATCATTCATGAAATCATAATAGTTAAATCAGATTGTTATTAAAATAAATATTGTTGAAAGTAATCTGTCAATGTTTCAAAATGGTTCTATTGAGCATTTTATTAATGATGAAATTTCTTTTTCAAGGAGATATATATTAAAAATGACCTCCTTGCTATGTTTATTTAGCTTTGGGAATTTTAAAGTCATGTGTACTTTAAAAATATTTTAAGAAATTACCCATTAACTTTAACATTTTGTGGGCTTGACCACCTAAGTGCCTAAATGCTTTACCTGCATTAAAGATTTTAAGCAAGCTAGTGGAAGTAATTTAAAGGTTGAAATCAGCACTGAAGCCAATTATTACCATAAATGCCAGCCGAGTTACTGAAAATGACATTTTCTTTGTGGGATTCAGTTGAATTTGACAGAGACTCTTTTGCTTCCATTTTATTGCAATGATTAGAAGTGCAGCTGTTTATCAGAAGGCAGATTCTACAATTTGAGCCAACAGGACTATTTGTAATACCAATTAAATAATGGTGTCTTACATTTTTAAGCTACAACACTTAAAATGACATCCTGGAGGGTTAATTGTAATATACACACAGCCAGTATGAGTTCATCTCCATTACGAAAATAATATATTAACTTTGTAGAAATACCAGGTTCTTAGCCTCCAATTTGACTTTTGTTTTAAGCCTCTGAAGCTTGTATACTTAAATATTATACTGATTTTGCCAGACCAACCCTGATTTATTATGAATCTGTCTAAAGATAAACAAATCAAACCCATAACTGAGTTTCAACTTTGTCTTTTAGCTCTCTCCTTGTAGACTGTGAATGTCACTGTTGGCACATCTTTGTGAAGGTGTTTCAGAGTGACACCTGATATGTTGTGTGTAAGAATATACTGTCAAAAACCCAAATCTGCAGTCCCTGGATGGTTTGTCAATAGAGTGCGCTCTGATTTTGCAGCCAAGATTGTGTTTGTCTTTTTAAATCCCCTCTCGAGAACTTTTTCTTCAATTCTTCTCAGCATTCAAGCTTTAGCCCAAACCGTACCTCTCCTGGGAGTAGGGGAGGGTATCTTACCCTCCCAAAAAAAGTTTAGGGCTCCCCTCTGACTCCCATAATACCTTAAGTTCTCATTAAATGTAGTGTTACTATTGTTTAAGTTCTTTTTCTCTGTAATTTTTTTTTTCAACTGCAGTAATTGCTTCTTAATTATCATTTTATCTTTAGGAGGTAGAGGATTTTTGAAGGCCATCTATTTTTTCTTGTATGCTTCTTAGTTGAACTGTTTTTAAGAATTAACACTTATTGGCATAATGAATATTTTCAGTTTCTATTTTAAATGGTATAAATACATTCAGTTGAGTAATATGGTTTATGAATAATGCATTTCAATTTATAATTATTTTAGCTAACCTTTTTCATATGTAATAAAGTTTGGCTCAGTTTCACTTTAGAAAATTACTGATTTTCATAAAATCTTATACTCTCATTTCCTTCAAAGATTTAATAGTAGATTACTCTCCTGAGATCTTTTGTTGCTAAGACTTAATTTCCTGTATACAGATTTTCTGGTACAAAATTAAGTATTATCATAACACATTAAAATATATAACTCCTCAATAAAGAGAGACTACAGTGACCATGCACTGTCTTTTATGTCTCTTAATTAACAGAATTCAGTATTTTCTGTGTATTTTCAAGACATTATACATTACAAATTTGGTTTATGTAAAGATGTTAAACTCATTATATAATTAAGAAGAGGGTAAAATATTTACTTTGTTGTAGTATAGATGCATTAGATATTTATGTCTAGAAATAAAATATTGTTATTTTTAATACATTATGAAATACAGAGTAAGGCCTTTCCTCTTTTATTTATTCTTAAGATAAATATTTTTATCTAAACAAATAAGCATTTTTATGAGGCTGTTTATGAAACCTGTTCATTACAAAAGAAGTAAATAATATCTAAATTTTTAAAATAGAAAGTGAAAGTTCCTTTATAATCCCAGCTCCAAGAGGACAGTTGGGTACATATTTTTCCAGAATGTTTTATATTTCAATAAATTTAATTATTAGCTATGATGCTATTCTGTGGTATGCTCTGTTTTATTTATTAGACATATTTTCCTATAATCACAGGTCTTCCTCATCCTTTTTAACTACTGTAATTCATGAAGGGTGAATCCTAGATTATTTATCCCAATACCTTATTTGTGGACATTAAGCCTGTATCTGTTTATGTTTATATGTTTCACATTCTTGTTTAGTTATTTCCTTTGGGTAAATTTTTTGAAGTGGGATTTTTAGGTTAAATGCATTTATAATGTTAATCATATAAGCAATTACTGTATATTGGTATAAACATTACCAAGAGTAATCAATATTTTTAAAATATTCAACTCTTGAATTAATGATATATATCTCATTATTCTAATTTTGTATTTATTTGATTATTTGTAAGGTCATTGTTTTCATTGACAGTTTTTATTTTGTTATATTTTCTATGTTTTTCCTTAATTTAAAAATTAGTATTAGGAATTAAAGTGTAAAGTCACGAAATTAGTAAATTTCACAACCTTTTAACTTGAACTTTTAATTTGAACTTTGATGTTGGGTACCTGAATTCCAATCCTTGCTCTTCTACTCACTGGCCATTTATCCTTTAGCAAGTTCTTTAAAATGTCTGTGTTTCAATTTCCCCATCTTTAAAATGAGGAGAAGAAGACCTATCTCTTGGGTTTTCTTTGAATATTAAATGAGTTAATCTACTTAAGGCATTTAAGACAGAGCCTAAAATGTAGTAATGCTAAGAAAATTGTTATCTAACTGCTACTATTATCATATGAATTAACGAACAACTTTTTACAATTAGGAATATATTATCTTTTGTATTTGTCAGTAATTCAAGAGCTTTAGAGGTAACAGCATTTTAATTTTCATGTTATATTATCCTATTAGTCTCTGGATCTTATCAGATTATTTAGTTTGGGATAGGCATATTTATATATATGTAAAGTACCCTGTCAAATCTTTTTTTTTTGAGGTACTGGACTGGGGACTGAACCTGGAACCTTGTATGTGGGAGGCCGGTATTCAACCATTGAGCCACATCGGCTCCTTTGAGTTGGTTTTTTCATTTGTTGTGCTTGTTGGGTTTTTTTGTTTGTTTTGTTTTGTTTTTAGGAGGCACTGGAAACTGAGCTTGGGACCTCCTATGTGGGAGGCGGGCACTCAACTGCTTGAGTCACATCTGCTCCCCCTGTCAAATCTTCCCTGATTCCTATGAAGATTAGAGTATGGGGGTATATAGGAGTAGAGGTATAGTTGAGCCCCATGTAATAGGTTCCTGGTAGTACAGATTCACCTGCTGCACTGTGAGCTCTTGAAGACAGAGAACAAGTTCTGACATCCTGGCACTTAGTAGGCAGTGTTCAGTATACATTAACAAGTAGGAAGGTACATTTTGGTATACAGCAGGATATGGTTAAGCTTTGTATTTAAGAACAGGTCTGGTCCTCAGAAGAAACCATAGAGGTTTTGTTGAGGCTGTAGATACATCACAGGTAGAAGAGAGTCTGCTGCTATTTTCTATGCCCTTGAGGAACTAGAGATGTTAAGATCCAAAGAGAGAATGTTGGAGAGGACACTGGGGTGGGGGTGAGGGGGCATACGATTGGTTTATAAAATACTTTGGAAGTGCCACTAGAAAAGTAATTCAGTTTACCTTTTTGTCTCTGGGGAGTAGAACTCTAGGAATTGTGAAGAGAAGAAAATCTTAATATGACATGTTTTTGTAATATTTGAGAGATCGTTAGGTTTTCCACCCAACAAATATATCTTTAGTTTTTCCCTTTTTTAAGAAGCCAATTGTATGTCTTTGTGTGTCTCTTTTTCCTTTCTCTTTTTCCATAGGTATTATTTTGACATGTTTCAAAAACCAGAAACCTTTGTATAGTGAAAACTCTTACTTATCCATGCTCACCATCTGCCCCTGCCTCTGCCCCCTCCTATTGACAGCCAGTATACATAGATTTTATATATTCTTCCAGAGTTTTTACAGTTAAATATAAATATAGATTCTTATTCTCTGTTCTCCTCCCCACCTAAGAAAACACTTTGGACAAGAAATAGCATATTATAATACTCTTTTGTGCTTTGTTCTTTCATGTAACAAGCTTTCTCTTTTCATATCAGTAAAGAGAAAACTTTATGAATCTTTTTATGGCTGCATAGAATTCCATTGTATGGATGTGGCTTAATTTATTCATGTGGTATCCTGTTTATGAAAATTTAATAACTATGCAGCTCACAGGTGATATGTTAATCAAAATGACACAGCTGAAACAAGCATAGAAAGAAACAACGTAAGTGAATATTTGCTTTGTGCCAGGTACTATGCTAGGTATTAGAAAGACAAAGACAAAAAAAAAAGCATAATTCCCAGATCTCAGTTGTCTCATTTTCTAGAGGAAAATAACTTCTTATGTTTATCATTTAGCACTTTAGCGATATAAGTGATTTCATTTGATCAGGTGAAGTAATCAACCTCTAATAAAGATGAGAAATTGGGGCTTACATTTAAGTTCCAAAATTTAATATGTGTTGTATGCATACCCAGACTTAACTGTTTTAGATTTTAGGTTGAAATGTAGAAATAATATGAGTGATTCAGCCAATTTTAAAAAGGACATTAATTCTACTCTTTAACACATTGCACAAACCATTACTTGTTTTCTTGTTTCTATGCTTGCTAAAGAAAATTTCATAGAGAATAAAAGGACAGGAAAACCAATGTCCTTTCTCTTCCCCAAAGTATCCTAAAAGATTGAAAGATTTATAATGTATTTCATTTAAACTCCATGATCTCCACATTATGGCAGGGCCTTTCAGACCATAGTAAGGATTTTGGTTGTTGCCTTAAAAGCCTTCTCCATGGTGTAGTCTGCTGCATTCTGATAGTTAGCGTGTTTGCATTGCAATAGTTATCTTTGAAAAATTTTGTCTGCAGAATCACTATTTATGTTTAAGTGATAAAATGCATATGACTTTTTTTTTGCTTAAATCATAAATTCTTGAAGTAAAATAATCAGAATATATTAGACTTATCTTTTAGTTCAGTTGCATACTTACTGATCTATGACCTAGTTAAAGTGGATATGGTTTACATCATAAACAAGACTTTAATTATCTTTGGATAGTGAAGCGTTTCTCAGAGTGGGGAAAGTATTCTAGATAGAGCAGAGGCACAAAGGAATGTTCATAGATTAGTATATAGAGAGGGCACTGGTAGAAAATAATAAGGGTTCACATTTTGAAGGGTTCTGAATGCTGCATACCCTGTGCCTTGAAGGGTCTAGTATGCTGCATACCCTGAGGAGTTAAAATTGGCAATGAGAAGACTGTGAAGAATTTTAAGCTCGAACGTGGTATGATCAGATTTATAATTTAGGAATAGTAGACTGTTTCTTGTCATGAGTCTATGATGACTGTTTGAAAATTGCAGCATTCATTTGCAGGACCACTATAGTAAGCCCCACGTATAAAAACAAAGATGACATATGACAAGGATGATAATAGCTACTATAAATTTATTTCAACACATTAACAGGTACCTACCCTGTGTATGATTTATGCTATATGATTTATAAACATCTAATTAAAGACTGACTCTGAAGTTATACTATCTGAATTCAAATTGTGATCCCACCTTTAATAGCTGTGTACTTAAGCTTTTTGAAGTCTCAGTTTCCTCATCTCTAAAAAAATAGTACCTAACTGGTATGGTTATTAGAAGAAATTAGGATAATTCATATGAAGGACTTACCCAGTGCTTGGCCCACAGTAATCGCCCCATAACTGCTAGCTGTTTTTTTAAATTAAACTTTATAATTTCCTTGTATGATAATATTACTAACCTTATTTTACAGATGAGGAAATAGAACTCATAGAGGTTAAGAATCTTCAAAGTTAGGGAAGCGGGTGTGGCTCAGTGGATAGAGCCCCCGTTTACCATATGGGAGGCCCAGGTTCGCTTCCCGGCACCTCCTTGTGAGGGCAGGCCGGCTCGCGAGGCGCCGTAGGCTGATGCGGCAAGATCTCACAGCAAGGGGGAGATAAGCAGACACAGAGAAGACACGCAGCAAATGGACACAGCAGCACAAGCAGCAAGGGGGGGATAAATAAAATAAAATAAATAAATC
>JAQZBX010088932.1:0-12698 GCA_029593785.1 Cabassous unicinctus
CTTATTAAAACATATTGATATAGAGACCTCTTTTCTATTGGATTTCTTTTGAATATAGAATATATATCACTATTCCTTATGATTGCTGATGTATTTTCTTTTATCATTACCATTTTATTGGCGCTTTTTATATCCAAAGATTTCCCATTCTTCTCCTATTCTTTCTCCTCCTCCTTCTTTATTTCTTTTCTCTAAGGTATTCACTGACTTTTCCTTTTTTACTTTTATGCCATGAGAGTGTACTGTTTTCCAAGTCCCTTGTCCTCAGTGTGTCTTATTTCTCAGCCACCAACTCTCAAGACACATTACTTGCAAAACCCCTATAATCTTCCAGTGCACTCTAAAATTGAGTTGACTCTTAATTTGTACAATGCGGAGGTACTTAATATTCAACTACATTGAGTATTTTTAAGTCTAATGTTTTACCCAGCATTTATATATTCTTGAATCACGTCACAGTGGGGTTGATAAGGGTTTCAGTCAGATCAGCTCAGTTCACCATATTTATGTTTATACAAATTCCAAGTTAAAGATACAAATGTTTATGAACACACACAGTTGCACACATATTTGTGCAGGTTTTATATTTTTTGTTATTTTTTAATGACTTTCTCTTCCCCTAGACCCTAAAATTCATGTATGCAGGGATCATAAAACTACATAGTACTATCTACTTATACCATAGCTGCATTTGTTTGATCTACCTTAACCAATATGTGGAACATTTTAGGGATTAATGTTTTCTATTTAATTAATGAAATATACCCCTCATTATGAGTGACATTAAATATTTGAAACATGACAACTTAAAATAAGAATCAATAACATAGTATTATTTTGAGGTGAAACTTAGTGGATTTTTCCTGATAAATTAGAGCATTTGATTGACTATTTTATCCAGATTGATTTGTTGAATATTTGCTAAAGACTAATTCTTTAAGGTGAGACATCTGACAACTTCAGACGGTAGTACCTTATTGTTTACTGAGCATTTGTACTTATATTTTTCAGAGGAAAAAATACTGCTTTAAATTGTAAATAGGCAATACAAAATTGTATTGTATGCAGAACTGTGACTGTTAGCATCATCATCTTGGAAGAACAGATAAATAAAGTGTACTTACTGTATGAAAAAAAAAACACACAAAAAATGTAGTATTCTTTGAAATATATGTAGGAATCTATGGAAACTTAAGGAAATGTAAAAAATAAATAAATTTATTTATGAAAAAATTCATATGATTAAATGTTAAATATCTAGATTTTATTCATCTGAATGGAAGGAAAAATAAGGGTGACATTTTTAAGTAAATTAATCTTCTTTTCCTCTTTGAAAGAGAGAAAATAACTGGACTTAATGTAAAACTAAAATAATGTGATAATCTCTTTCATCATCAAAGTTATTTCTATAGGATTTCTAAAATAGTTTGTTAAAACTCCACTTCCTGAATATTATGTATATATAAGAGTAAATTGTGTCTTGGGTAGTTTACTATTCAAACACCCTACTAAGTAGAACATGAGCCAATTAAATTCTTGAATATTTCTGGATATTTTTAGTGAATTCTTTATTTCCCATATATAAATATTAATAATAAGTATTAAGTGACAATGAAAAACATATGGAAAATAAGATAAAATATGTATAGTACTTCTCTAGACATAAGTGTTTGTGTGTGCATGTTGCAAACGACTGTTCATTTGTTAGCAGACTGTATGAGAAAGGTAACCTACACATAACATGGGTAACAATATTAATATAATTGCTCAGTAAGAATGCAAGTATATTTTTTACAAATATTTTTATCATTCAGCAATACCTTGTTGGAATACCTTAAAATTAATTGTTATAGCTCAGATTCTTTATTTTCTATGTCTAAATGGCATTTGATTGCCTGTCTCTAAAATTTTATTCAATTCTTCCATTTAATAGGAGTCTTTTTAATGGAATGATAACATAAACATTCTTATATATGTGTCCTTGATAGAAGTATTTATCTCTATAGAATAAATAAAAATAATTGAATTTTGTCACTTAATCATCACAATTTCATATGGTAGTTATCTTTATTTTTCTTATCTTATAGACATGGGACCTAGGAGGCAGGGCCTTTCTCATAGTCACACTGTACTTCCACTCTGTGTGCATATATCAGTGAATGAATGAATATAAATATAATCAAATGATAATTTATATAGCACAGGTTAATATACTTTTTCAATTTGTCTTCTTTTATGTACACAGCATTAGCTCTAAGATATCATTGCTATTTCCATCGTAAGCAATTTCTCAATCAGAGGTTTTCCATTCATGTGCTATTGCCATGTATGCAGTATAAATGTGCCACAAGTAATTGATCCCCTTAACCTCCTGAGCCTCTGATGAAATCTCCTTAGGACACAAAAAGCCTCATCCTTCAGTGTGCCACATAAATGCTATCAACTCAGTGGGTGACTTAACATGAAAACACTTGAGAGATTGTCCTAGTGATCTCTTGGGTTTACAAAACTCAACACAGTGACCTATCTCTGGTAGAAAGGTTTACAGATGGACAAAATCATATATCCTTGGTTAGCCATGTAAATCTGGATGAATTTTCAAATAATAATATATTTAAGGGATATCCAAACCAAATTATATTATTTCCTAAGAGGACCTTAGAATCACTAAGCAAATCTCAGCAATGAATAAGACTTGAATATATGTGTAGTTTATTTTTTTAAATTTATAATTATAAACTAAACTGACCTTTGTAGGTTTTTAAATAAATTTTGTGCAGAACTGATTTTGGCCCCAAATTTCCTAAAATCTCCTTTCTAAAAAGTGTTGGGATGGAGTTTTGAAAATGGAAGATAGTGGTGGGGCTAACATTAGAGATAAAGAAAAAGTGTCAAGGAACACTCAAATTGCACTCCTCTCATAAATAATAGCACTTCTTTTTAATTTTTTTATCTTATTTATTATTATTATTTTTAAAGAAGCTTTGGATTACTTAAGTGTTAAATGAAAAATATAAGGGATTCTGATATACCTCACCCCCTCCCCCTTCACACATTTCCCCATTAACAATCTCTTTCATTAGTGTGGTACATTTGTTACAATTAATGGACATATATTACTATTCACCATGTTTTATAGTTTACATTATGGTTTACACTTTGCACCACACAATTTCATAGGTTTTGACAAAATGGATAATGGCCTGTATCTGTCATCACAATGTCGTGCAAAAAAAATTCAATGTCCTAAAAATGTCCCATGTTAAGTTTATTACTCTCTTTCCCTCCCCTCCATATCTCTGGTGACCACTGCCTTTATATCAGTATTACAAGATCTATATAACTAGAATAATAGTAAGTCTACTTTAGTCCATGGTTGCATTCTCCCATATGTTTGTTCATACCTCAATCTTGAGGATTTGGGGATGGTTTTGCCCAGTCGGCGTCCAATTGAGAAGGTGCTTAGATCCCATGGGCCAGATGGGTGGAACTGCCATGCTTGCAAATGTAAATAGTCTCTGCTTTGGGGGATGGGCATTGTCAATGATAATCCTTTTGTTAGTTGTCCTGGGTAAGTCTGATGAATTGGAAGGCAGGTGTTGGCTGTAACTCTGCTGAGATTCAGGGCTCAACCAGCATATGAACAGCCAGCAGATTTAAGACTCTGGGACACATATTTAATGAGTATAGTGCTAAGTATAGGTTAAAATAAAAAAGACATAAGAACCATGTGTAGGAAAATTATAAATGCGTCCAACTGCAATACATTGGGGTATAGGTTATCATATATCCCAAGGTATGGTCCACTGACAAGGTGCTGAATTCCTGGAGTTGTCTGCCCTGCCTATAGTGTCCAGATGTCTCCGGAGCCCGCAGGAGCCCTCTCCTGCTTGAAGCACTGTTTACTGAGTCAGTCAGTGAGATCCTCCTAAGAGGTGTATAATCATAACTTCTGAAATGACCTCCCAACTCACTTTGAAATTTCTTAGCCATAAAAACTCATTTGTATTTAATATTTCCCCCTGTTTGTCAAGATCTTTTTCAAAATGCATTGCTACTTGGTGCTTGGTAATAATCCTTCAGTGCCAGGGAGGCTTATCCTTGGGAGTCATGTTCCACACTGGGGTTGGGGGAGAAGGTACTGAGTTTATATGCTGACTTTGGCTTAGAGAGAGGCACATTAGAGGAACAAGGAGGCTTTCAGAAGGTAACTCTTAGGCAATATATAATACTAGGCTAAGTTTCCATTTCACAAGAAAAGGTTCATAAGTACAATCACCAATATCAGGGGCATGGTGTATTGGTCTGTTCTCCATCGCTAGGCAGTGCTCATGCACTCTAGGGATTCTTGCTGCTCTGTTAGAGAATGTAGCAGGACTCCCCAGGATGGAAATTCAAAATTCTTTCAGGTATTGTGTGGGTCTCAACCCACGGAGATAATACTCAATGACCACTTGAAAACATTTATATTCCATAGATGCGTGCCCCAGGTGCACACTTTCCCATACACCCCCACACACATTGACACCCTGTACCAGTGGTCCTCCCCTGCCAAAGTTGCAACTCCTCTGCAATCCAAAACCTCTCCAAAAGCAAAGCCAAAAAACTAAAGAAATAAAAATAATAAAAAATACAAAATAAAAAAATATAAAATAATATATATATATATATAAAATAAAAAATATATATTTTTGCATTGTGTCTTAATAATACCACTTCTTGATATGTGGTTTGATTTTGACACTGTGAAACCCATGCTAACAGAGGTTTTCTTAGTTATTATCTTCTTCACAGGAGGTTAAACAATTGGAGAAAGTTTTAAATGCATCTATAGGTTAAAATATACAACAAGCAAATAACAATGTCTCTGTTAGTAGTCTATGACCTTTATGCAAATTTAGTTGTTTATAAAGAATACCAGATTGAAATACTATTGAGACATAAATCTTTACAGCTTCCCACATTTCTTAGAAGCACAGGCATGTGTTCCTGATTATCTTTTCAGGGATGTTTGTATAGCAAACGCTCTTGTGCTAGTTTCTCCTGCCTAGAAAAGGGCAAGCATCCTTACTGTCCAGTATAAAAAATTTGAATCCCCTCAGCTCCAGTTTCCTTGCCTATAATTTGGATTCATTGCTGGTATAGGTGTCACCCTTTTTTTGTCACACTATGGGAATGGGTCTCAAAGTATCAGTACAAGAATATGCTGCTACTACCATTACTGTCTCTGACACAAATATCTTTTGACTTCTGCCAGCATACATGAAACTGTGGCAACATAACTTGTTAGTATGCGAGTAGGGTGAAATCTCAGACATTTCACCGTTTTTGGCACACACATAGATTTTTTTATAAATACAGTCACATAATCATATAACCAAACACATGTACGGTCAAATTCCTCTCTCTTTCCCAAAGTCTCATATGTTTTAGTGTATTCAGACATAAAACAGCTAATCAATATAATTTTTTGCCTGGTGTTTGCATCAAGTTTCAAGATAAAATGTCAACAAACTCAGAAAAACCTTCAAATGAATTCTTATGTAGTTGTTACTTTAAACATGCTGCTGTGATAGTAATTGACATTTAACAGAGCATGAAGAATAGAAATTCTTATTACTTAATTATTTTTTGTAACATTGAAATGCTTTAAATAGTGCTAAATAAAATAATTATAAACATATTGAGTATGCATTATATGCTTCTCAATATGTTTTACATGCAATAATTTTCTTTGATCTTTTATTGAAATTCCTTAGTTACAAAATCAAAAATTGAATGGTAGCAGAGTGAAGAAAAGTAATAGAATCTACTTATATGGTCTCTAACATATGCACAAGAAAATAGCAGAGCACAAATAAATGGGGCATATCCAAACTAATTGCCTGAAAAATTCATTTAAGGGATTATTGCTCCTCCAGTGGCTAGTACAATAAGATACCAAGTCAATTAGCCCTGAACTTTTCAAAAGCAATAGAGGAAAAGAAAAAAGTCCAAAGTTCAAATGGGCACAACTCTTTTTCTTCATATAATATTTTAAGTCACAACTCTGCCATTGTAATTGTATTCCTTCAAACAAATACCTAAAGAAAGTGTTCCAGGAAGGGTCATTAACATCACCACATCCTAATCTCTGGAGAGATTATGCCAGCACAAGGCATGTGTCAAAGACTGTACCTCTAATTTGGACTAAGTGCAGTGATAATAGCCCAGAGATGTACTAAATATTTCATTTCTTTTTCTTTTTTCATAGGAAATAAGTTGTTTCTAGAGTGTTGAATATGCTATTTGGCATAATCTATTTGATTGGAGTGTTAAGTGATAAACAATCAAGTATTTATAGCCATTTTGCTATGATCTTCAACAGGATGGGGGCAGAGGGAGAGGTTGATTTGGATGTGGACCATAATTTTGAACTAATTTTCTTTATCATTTACTTCCACGTAGTACAGATTTTAGAATTGTCAGTAGTACAGTTTCTTTTTAATAATTAACTGTCATGTTTGAGTCCAAGAAGACAATAATCTTTCAGAACATATTATATTTTATGCAGAATCCAAATGATGGATCACAAAGCTCAATAATCAGTCTATCCACCTACACTTATGAGCTCTGGCAGAATTTTAATCATATAAAACTGTAACAGTATAATCTACAGTAGCAGCCCCTAACTTAGTAGAATTACAAGAGAAGTAGATACAACAATCAAGCAACCTTCTCTGAAAGACGCTTCTTTTCATTATTTTCCAGAAATTGCCAATTTGAAGATATTTTACAAAAATTTTAAATTTTAAATTTAAAAATACATGTATCTATAATGTGCACATTGTGACTATGCCATATCCAATAATTAAAAGTAAAAAATTGTCAGTTAGAAGAATGGATTCTTTTATCTAAAATAAGAATTTCCCCCAAATGCCTGATTTTTATCATTTGAGTTGACACTAATAAATAGCTTTTCCAGCTAGTAATCAATTTGAATTTACTACATGTAGGTTTAAGCCACACCAGAGCCTGTTGTTGAATCTTTTGGGGGATATTCTGCTGAATTTCATAGCATTTGACAAATTATAATGGGCAAATGCTTTGATAAGGCTTAACTAAAGCTATGTATATGAAAATCACATAATATTTCTTAGGAACAATACAAAAGGTTAAAATTGTTCTTCCTTGTTTAGATTGCCAGAGGTAATATGAATTTATGCATATTTAAGCATTTAATTTTATTTATTTATTTGATTGCTTTTTATATGATCTAAGTTGGTTGAAATATTAGATGAGATTTAGTACTTAGAGGATTTGGTATAGTTTTAGCAATGAAAATTTGGTCATATTCCATGGAAGCTTATTCATTGTACTCCTCTTTGAATATAATGACTAATTCAAGAGTATCAGTTATTGTTTTTGGATTATAATTTTGGTTTTGGCTGGAAACTTTCTGAAATTAACATATTGAGCTTTTATTTAGAGTCAGAGATGATTAGGAAACTCTTATTTTCACTGATTTGCCACACTATTGTGTTTGAAATATTGTACAGGAAAAATGTATACAAGAACTTAACTGAAGAAATGTAGGATTTTTGCCTTAGGCTAAAGTGATTTTCATTATAAAATTTGCATATATACATGCCAACATATAAAACTTTGTCTAAACTGATCTATTAAATATTAATAGCACCTTGGAATGATATCCAATTTTAATTAGGTGTCTATGCTGACACAGCATTTATGCTGAGCACAGTTCTAGGTGATTTCAGTGATATTTGAAGATTCATTTTTAGGTGACTTTATGCACATAGTGGTCCACTAGCTTCATTTTACTAGCAGTTCACACTGTTGAATATCTGGTTAGATTTTAAATGGCAGTTGAGACGACTTACCAGGATGCTGCACTACATGTCAGCTAATTGGAACCACTAATGAGCTGACTTTTTAATACCAATTACCTGCAAAATGTCCAGTGAGATTGCAGATGGATTTTTAAGAGTTAGGCACTTCATAACTAACATTCCATGTTTTGTATATGTCAAAAATGTAACTACAAAATGGGACTTTTAAAAATTGAATAGCAATCCAGCAAACTACAACACATCTGGAAATTTATCTCTTGGTTTCCCTTAGTATACTTTAAAATAGCCTAGAATTACTGTTAAATCACAAAATTTCTGTAGAAAATATTAATAATTTTCCCTCTGTTAATAAGATTATTTCCTGACTAAAGCCAAAAGAAATATGCCATTTCCTAAGTGATCTCATTCAAAGCATATTATCATTGCACAGATGCATCTTCAACTTTTCAAAATTATTAAAGGCTCAAGTTATGAGAAGTAGTATATACCTAATGAGAAATTGTACCTTCTAAAGCCAATTTTTATGAATACTTTCAGACTATAATCATCTTCTCTCAATCAGAGAACTCTAATAATATTGCAAATAGGAAGGTATTCATATAACTATTTTATTTCTAAAGCATTTCCTGGGGGATATTTTGATTAATTTTTTCCATTAAATTTCATGTGAGGTCCACCCGACCAATATAATCTAAACAAGGTTATTCTTTTCTGCTTCATGATGATGGTGGACTGATATTGAAGAGATCTAAGTCTTTCTAGGCCAATCAGATGCAGAGAAGTCTACCAGTAGGCTTCTGGGACAAATATTCCCTTATTCTTAAAAGAGTCACAGAAGTTGGTCTCTCCCTTCCACTGAATGTAGAATGTAAACAAAATGCATAAAGGTACTGACTGTTTTCTTACAACCACAAGGAAGAAAATATTTAGAATAAGTCCAATACTGTGAGATGCTGAGCAGCAAAGCAGAAGGAAGTACGGTTCTTGAGGATGAAATTGACCTGGAGATCACCGCATCTCTGCACAACAATTTAAAGATAAAATACATTTCCTCAGAGTTTAAACCATCTTAAATTTGATTTTTTGTTACCTGTTGCTGAACCCATCTTCATACCCTAATCTTTTCAGTCGCCAAAATTCTTAGCATGCTAGACTACTGCTTTTGTGACTCTCTCCTGTTCCTCATAATTGTGAACTACTCATTTTATTTTCATACTGTCTGACCAGTTTGTCTGTCCTCTTTTTAAAAATTTCAATTACTACTTACTTTTTAAAGTGTTTTAGTTTCTAGGATTTTGTTCTTTTTGTTGCATTTTTCAAAAACTTTTAATGAACCTCTAGAAAGTATCTGCTTGCCTGAAATAGAATTTTCTATATCTCTATTTTTAATCTCTCTTCTGTATTCCATCCTTAGATATGTAACATAATAAATGTCAACTATATATTCTGATGGCATTTCTGTCTCAACATAACCAAGATTGAACTGACAGGTTTCTCCTACTCTCAAACATCTCTGTTTTATAGATTTTTCAATATTGTATAATGATATATCTAGTAGCCACCTTCGGAAACTTCCTTTTCCTTGCCTCATGTAATTTATCCTCTCTTCCCTCTAATCACAAATGCCAATAGTTTGAGAAATAAAAGTGTGTTCGGCTCTTTGATTTAGTGATATAATCACTAATATAGATTGAATTAGTCAGCCAAAGGGGTGCTGATGCATAACACCAGAAATCTGTTGGCTTTTATAAAGGGTATTTATTTGGGGTAGAAGCTTACAGTTACCAGGCCATAAAGCATAACTTACTTCCCTCACCAAAGTCTATTGCCACATGTTGGGGCAAGCAAGTTGGCTGCCAACGTATGCCAGGAGTTCAGGCTTCCTGGGTTCCACTCTTCCCGGGGCTCTGTTCTCTCCAGGCTCAGCTGCTGTGTCCTCTTCACAAAGCCAGCTATAGACTATCAGACGAATGGCTCTGCCTCTCTCCCCGGAGCTTCTGCCATGTCTAAGGAGCTGCTTCTATTCCTCTGTGTTCTTCTCCCATGTGTTTACTTCCCGGCCTCCAGCTCAAAACTATGCATCAAAACTCCAACTCCCGTCTCTGTGGTACAGTTTTTCTGTGAGTCCCCACTCACCAAAGAGGCAGGGACTCAATGTCCTACCGATGTGACCCAATCAAAGCTTTAATATTATTTAATCAAGTAAAAATAAAACCTCTGAATCCAATACACTCTAATATGCCCAGAGGAAAAGACCAGTTTACAAACATAATCCAATATTTCTTTTTGGAATTCATCAATAATATCAAACTGCTACACAGATAGATAGATTATATAGAGAGATATATATATTTTAAAAAACAGAACTGCAATTCAATTCCTTTTTCATAGGAAAGGAAACTGAATTTCACAAAGATGGGTTTTATCAATAAAGTTATTATTACATACCTACAAGTCTTTTTCTTGATTTCTGTCCATACTTCCACTAAAAATGTCCAGGTAATAGGGTATCCATATGTTAAACTTCATATGAAGCTGACAGTTTCCAAAAGTGACTATATCATTTTAAAAGAACTGACATTTAGTTTCATTTATTTTCTGTCCTGTTTTTCTGTTTTCTCTATTATTGATGTCTGGCTTGATCTTTGTTCTCTATTTCTTTCCTTTTACTTTGGGTTTAATTTAGCCATCTGCATTTTTTTTTCTTAGCCGCATTATGAGGAAATTTGGATGATTTATTTTATACCTTTCTTCCTGTGTAATATAAACTTTTAAAACTATAAATTGCATTCTCAGATCTGATTTAAAACTTTGGCATTTAATTATTTCTGTTGAGAGCCCCTGACATTCTTATTATTGTTTCCCTCTTATAAAGTGTATATATTTTTGGGTCTGTCTTTAGTTTTTTTACTATTTGTTTTACCTTTTAGCAGTTTTATAAGGATATACTACATGTGATTTTGCTTGTATTTAATGTGCTTATGAGCCCAGACATTTTTGGATCTGTATGTTGCTTTTTCAACAAATTGGAAACATTTTCAGCCATTATTTCTTTAAAAATATTTGGGTGTTATTTCATCTCCCTTTTCTTTCTACGACTCGAATTTTTTTCATGTTTGACTGATGTCCAAAAGTCACCACATCTCTATTCTTCTATTTATTTATTTATTTAATTAATTATTTACTTATTTATTTATATTCTTCTCTTCTTTCATTTGGTTTAATTTCTATTGTCTAGTCAGGAATTTTTCTGTTAATCCCATTAATGATTTTTCGTTCCATTTTCACTATTTCAATTTAGATTTTCCATTTGGATCTTTCTATAAATTTCATGTCTCGACTGACATCTGCTGTCTATTTATGCATTGTTTCCTTGTTTTGCTTTAAGTTCTTGGGTCTATGTATAATACTATTTTACCATCTATTTCTGATAGTCTTAACTTTGTGATAATTTGACGTTTTTTGTTTTCCCTTTTCTACTTGATTATTGATTATAGAGCATATTTTCCTGTTTCTTAGGATATCTGGTAAATTGTTACTGTATACTGGATATCATGGCTGATACACAAGATGAAGTAATGTTCTTTTTTGTTCTTTTAAAGGATATTGAATTTTGTCCTGGCAGGCCTTTAACCTAGCTTAAAAAGTGTATCCTTTTTAAACTAGCAGGAAACTTTTTATTCTCTATCAATGTGGCTCTGTTTAGGTTTGTACATAGTCCCAGGACATGACTCTGACCCTAAAGCATGATCTTTTCTTAAAATGTGTGGCATTTTTAGAGAAGCTAGAATGCATGAAACCTCAATTGAATATCCAACATTCCCAGGAAGGTGACTCCAACTCTGACTGTACAAGAAATCCTATGATGCCTTGCCCACTGTGAGTTCTGGTATCTCTATACAGGTCTAAGCCCATGTTTTAAACACTGCATATGTTCTCTTCTAGGTTTCACGAAATCTTATCTTGCATCTGAAAAATCAGATTTCATCTAAGGATCCAGATGGAACATATTTCTGTGCACCACACCTTCCAAAGTGAACTTTTCTCTGGCATTCTGCTTCATAAAACCCAGACATCTCAATCATACCAAACTCCAATATCTGTCCATAGATATTGATATGGACTGATGTCCATAGCTCATCAGTCTCTTTTTGGGCTCTACCTCTCTGTTACAGAGTTCACAAAATGTCCCAAGAATGAAATCAGGGACAAAGAAGGAGTTCTTCTTTATTTTAGTTCTCTCAAGTATTGCAGTCAGGTGCCGCTTGCTATCCAATAATTTAAAACAGTTGCCTCATCTTTTTTTTTCCATTTTAATAGTTGATTATTGTGGAATGAACAATCCACTACCAAAATCTCCATTCTTGGCTGTAATTACTTTTGTTTTGTTTTGTGTGGTTTTTTTGTTGCTATTGAGTTTATCTTTGTATGTTTATGTAAGAGAGAGTGAACACTGGAGTTTACATCTGCGTCTTCCTGAATCCCAAGGATAAAGAAGAGTACAAGATATGATAGCAATCACATTTCTATTTTTTATTAAGATTCCAAGGAGTGGAAACTTAATAAGAAGAGTAGAAAGAGCTGAAATTAGGTGTCTGTTTTTTTAGTGTGTGGGTGTGGATAGGAATCAAGAAGGAGGCCAATTTTTTATGTAATGTCCAGAGATTGGAGGCACCTCTGAAGATGAATATATTTGTTTGTGTGGAAGGTGGAACAAAAATAGGATACATTGAAAACTCTAGACCTTTAGAACATGTTCCTAAACTAAGCGACTATGTGCCCCTACCTGCCAGTCATGGACAGATGTTTTCAAATTTCTCACTATATAATTTGAACCTGAGATTGTCA
>JAQZBX010088933.1:0-12691 GCA_029593785.1 Cabassous unicinctus
TTTGATGGAAAAGGCCTAGATCATTTTGAAGAGACTGTTGATAGTAATATGGATGCTAAAGAGACTTTCTATGATGCCTTAGAAATAAATGATGAAACTATTATTGGAAACTGGAGGAAAGGTGATCCATGTTTTAAAGTTGCAGAGAACTTAGCAAGATTAACTCCTGGTGTTATATGGAAGACAGAATTTGAAAATGGTGAATGGGAGCATTTAGCTGAAGAACTTTCCAAGGTAAACTTGGAGAATGTGGCTTAGCTTCTCCTTGCAGCTTATAACAATATACTAGATGAGTGAAATACACTAAGGACTGAACTTTTGGGCACAAAGAAAATGGAAACTGATTCTGGAACTTCCAAGTTTCTGGAAATCAAGTTCCCAGATGAAAATGCCCTATTTGAAGACTTTACTATACTTGGAACTTTTAAATCAGAATTGAAGATGCAGTTATCTCCAAAGGACTTGTGGAAAGTCTTACTGTCTGATGGCTTGGACCCCTGCTTCCTGCATGCTAAACCAACAAAGTTTTTGAGAGAGCTGTATGAACAAAACCACTGTCAGCTTGGACAAAAGAGGACATGGAAAGGAGAGACTGAAGGAGAATCAGCTTTAAGAAGAAAACTGTGGAAGCAGAGATCTGGACTGAAGACATCTCCTTGGGCCAAGAGAGGAGCCCCACCCATGTGTACAGAGAGGGTGAGTTTGCTCCTGCAGTTGAAAAGGGTGGATATTCCTAGCTGATGTTCTGGGAAAGTTTTGATGCTCCCTGGTGCAGAGAGGGTGAGTTTTCTCCAGCAGTTGAAGAGGGTGGATGTCCCCATCTGATGTTCTGGGAGAGTTTTGTCATCCCAGGGTGCAGAAAGGGTGGAGCACATTCCTCAAAGATTAGGGTGGTTAAGGCCAACACCCCACAGGTCTGAGAGGGGTGTGCCTGTCCCCCATGAATTAGAGAAGGCCAGGTGGTCAACCCATTGCTCTGAGAGGGTTGAACCTGTATGCCAAAGGTTAGGGAAGGCTAGGTGGTCAACTCGTTGCTCTGAGAGGGTTGAACCTGTATGCCAAAGCTTAGAGGGAATGTTGTGTTCACCTCACTGTTCTATGAGGGCTAAGACTCTAACCCAAAGATTGGGTAAGGTGTGGCAATCACCCCAACACTCTTGGAGTGTGAGGTCCGGAGCTTGGTCAACACCCAGATGCTTGATGAGGGTGGAACCAAGAAAATGGCCATTGGGCAAGCCTGTGGAAAGGGTGGGTCCCCATGTGGCCCCAAGGAGAAGAAACCAATGTCTTAAGAATGACTCTCAGACTTTGAAATTGAATGGAGGATGCCCTGCAGTTTTACTGAACTGTAAAGGATCCACGACTCATGTCTAACATCCCAATTTCTTCTTATGATATTGAACATGTTTATCCTTTGTCTTTCCATTTGTGTATTGGAAGCAGTTAAATGGTTTTGTAAGTTTCGGAGGTCTACAGCAGATATGATTTTTCCTGAAGACAAACTGTATTTCTTTAAAATGATTTTGATATGGTTTTGTACTTGGATTGTTACTGATTTAAGTTTTTTTTAAATATTGTAATGTATATTTGGAATTCAGAGGGTGGAATGTGGCCATTGGGCAGTTTGATGTAATTGTGAATTCCAATAATATAATTGGATCATGCTTGTAAACTGATCTGTTAATCTGGGCATGATTAAGTTATGATTAGGGCGTTGACTGGGCCACGTCAGTAGTTCATTGAGCCCCACCCCTTGGTGGATGGGGAATCAAGTATAAAAGGCAAGGCAGAGAACAGAGTAGAAGCAGTGTTTTGAGAAGCAGTTTTGATGTTGGAAAGAAGGCCCCAGGAGAAGAGAAGCAAGCCGTTCTCCTGATCGTCTACAGCTGACCTTGTGGAGGAAACAGGAGCTAAGCCCAGAGAGAAATGCAGCCCTGGGAAGAGAGGAACCCCAGAAGCCTGAACCCTGGCAAACGCCGGCAGCTGTCTTGCTCTAACACGTGGCAATGGACTGTGGTGAGAGAAGAAACATAATGCTTTATGGCCTGGTATCTGTGGACTTCTACCCCAAATAAATACCCTTTTTAAAGACCAACCCATTTTTGGTATTTCACATTAGCACCCCCTTGGCTGACTAATACATCCCACTACCATTTCCCCCCTTTATTCCTGGACACATGAATTTTAGCTATGGGAAAAACAGCACCATAGAGTGGGTGCTGGTTTAGAATATATATAGCCCTCTGGGAAACTTTGCTCCAGACCCGTAAGGTATTGGTGCAATAACTGAATCTCTAAAAGGCCATTCCACAGTTCTATCAATCAAGCTGCTTCAGGATGAAGGGGAACATGGTAAGACCAGTGCATTCCACGAGCATGTGCCCTTTCCTGCACATCATTTGTTGTGAAGTGGGTTCCTTGATAAGAAGCAATGCTTTGTGGAATATTATGATGGTGGTTGAATCAGTCTTTAAGTCCACAGATGATAGTTTTGGAAGAAACATTGTATGCAGGGAAGGCAAACCCATATCCAAAATATGTGTCTATTCTAGTTAGAACAAATTGCTGTCCCTTCCATGATCGCAGAGGTACAATGTAATCCACCTACTGCCAGTTAACAGGCTAATCACCTCAAAGAATGGTGCCATATTGGAGACTGAGATTCCATATTGGAATCTGCTGCTGGCAGATTGGGCATTCAGCTGTGGCTATAGCCAGGCCAGCCTTGGTGAGTGGAGTTCCATGTTGCTGAGGACATGTATAGCTTCAGTCCCAATGAGCCACTTCATTCATGAACCTATTAGGCAATGGCAGGAGTGTCTGGAGAAAGAGGCTGACTGTCTCCATAGAATAGGTCATGTTATCCACTTGATTATTAAAATATTCCTCTGCTGAAGTCACCCTCTGGTGAAACATTCATGTGGGACACAGATATCATTTTGTCCTTTGCTGAATCAAGAAGGTCTATCTACATATCTCTTCCCCAGACCTCTTTGTCACCAGTTTTCCAATCCAGTTTCTACCATGTCCCTAACCATCCAGCCAAATCATTGGCATGAATCAGTACACAAATGAACCTACAGCCTTGTCTTCTTCCATGCAAAATGAACAACCAGGTGCACTGCTTGAATTTAAGCCCATTGGGATTATTTCCTCTCACCACTGTCCTTCAGGGATGTCCCAGAATTGGGCTGCAGTGCTGTAACTGTCCTCTTTTGGGTGTTACCTCTGTTTTTTGCAAAACTACCTGTAAACCAGGCCCAAATATTCTCTCTTAAAGAACTCCTTGAGAGGTCATTGCTGTGGACTGGGAAAGAGAAGGTGATACAGCAGGAGTTGAGACCATGAGTATTTGGACCACTTTCTCATGTAACTTGCTCATGTCTTTAGGACCCACCTGAACACTAACTATGTATACCACTTATATTTTATGACTGAGTGCTGCTGTGCATGCCCAATTTTATGGCTTGGTGGGTGAGAGAACATCCAGCTTTTGATAGGCAAATCATGTCTCATGGTAATTTGGTGGCCAATGGTTAAAAGCTCATCTCTACTAAGGTCCATTAGCAGACCAAAAACTCTTTCTGAAAAGGAGAGTAGTTATTTGAAGAGAATGGCAAAGCTTTGACCCAAGATCCTAAGGGTCAGCATTTTGATAGGGGCTTGCAAAGGGCTCCAGAAAGTATTTCTATTTGCCACTGTCACTTCCAGGACCATTGGAACATATGTCCCAAATGAGAGTGTAGCTTGCACAGCAGCCTAGACTTGTTGAAGTCCCTCCTCTTGTTCTGGTCCCCACACAAAAGTAACAGCATATCTGGCCACCCCATAGATGGACTGGTGTAGCATACCCAAATGAGAAATATGTTGTTTCCAAAATCCAAAGAGGCCAACTATGATTGTGCCTCTTTTATGGCAATGGGAGCCACATGCAACAACTTATTCTTCACCTTAGAAGGAATATCTTGACATGGCCACACTACTGGACACCTAGAAATTTCACTGAGGTGGAAGACCCTGTATTTTTATTGGATTTATCTCCCATCCTTTGACACAGAATTGCCTTACCAATTAGTCTAGAGTAGTTGCTACTTCTTGCTTACTTGTGCAATCAACATGATATCATCAATATAATGGACGGGGTTATGTCTTGTGGGAGGGAGAGATGATCATGGTCCCTGTGGAGAAGCTTATAATATAGGGCTGGAGAGCTTATATACCCCTGAAGCAGGACAGTGAAGTTATATTGCTTACCTTAACAGCTGAAAGCAAACTCTTTCTGGTGGACTTTCTTAATAGCAAATTGAGGAAAAAACATTTGCCAACTCAATAGTTCATGTCAGGTACCAGTAGATGTGTTGATTTGTCCAAGAAATGATACCATACCTGGTATAGTAGCTGCTATAGTAGGCACCACCTGATTATGTTTATGATAATCCACTCTCCCCCTCCATGAGCTATCTGTTTCCTTCACAGGCCAAATAGGAGAGTTGAATGAGGATGTGTTGAGAATCCCCACCACTACATCCTTTAAATCCTTTATGGTGGCACTAATCTCTGTAATCCTTCCAGGGAACTGGTTTTTCTTTTTTATTATATTTTGTTAGGTAGGTGCAGTTCTAGTGGCTTCCCTGTGGTTTTTTGAGCCATAGCAACATTCACTTCACAAGTCAGGGAAACAATATGGGGATTCTGCCAGTTGCTGAGTATGTCTATTCCAGAATTGGGGAAATAACCACAGAATTGATATTCTGTAAGATGGACCAACTATGAGATGGACTTGGGCAAAAGACCATCAATCACCTGACCTCCATAAGCCCCTTTTCTGACTGGTGAACTATAGTGATGCTTTGGGTCTCCTGGAATTAATGTCACTCCTAAGCAAGTGCCTAATAATCTCTGAAATATTTGATAATATCATTTTCCTCAAAGAACAGTAACCCTGGTAAAAGTCTGTAGGTCTCTTTGGTGAAGGCTGGGAGGAAGACTCAATATATAAATTTTTGGCAGTGTAACAAGGTTTTTCCTCAAGGAGACTCAGCCTTGCCCTCATTCAAGGGGCTCTGGGTCTGTAAACTGTCTCATCTGGGTATTGATAAGAGGGTCATAACTCCCTGTTTTTGTAATTAAAGTTAGACTTTTGTTCACTTGACCTAGAACTTTTATACTTATACAGATCAAGTATGAATTTAGTAGACTGTCCATATATTTTACTTCTAGGTATCCCATGATCTCCTTGCCAATGTCAGAGGCCTCTGCAAGTCAGACTACATTGCTGCTTTCAGTCTACTGTCCATTGTGGCAGACACACCCACATTTTGTTTGACAATTATGTGCTGCCATTTGGCTTTTGTCAATCCAGGGTCCAATCATTCCCATTTTGTTTAGGGATCCCAGTTCAGTGGCAGCTGTTCCCACAATATCTGACTACAGAGAAGAGCTAGTCAGGGAAGATTAAATTAATCTCAAAAATTTATTCCTCACAGTCCTGCTGAAAGTTGTGCTTTCTGGACTTTCTTGTGTTGGGTGAGCAGGTATTACATGATAAATTTACTCTAACATTCTAATCTCTCTAAGCCTTATATCCCCTCGTCTACCTCATACCATAGAATTTCTGGTATTTTGACTTCAGGTAATGTCAGCCACATTTTAGTCCATGTTTCAGTCACTACCCAAACTGTTAGCTCTTTCTTACCTCTTGAGCTACAGCATTAAATCCAGAATCTCTGATTAGTGGGTCCCTATCAATTAATTCACCCTGATCCAATGTGCAACACTATCCTATACCCTTAATATCCATTCCCATATGTATTCCCCTGATTTCTGTCTATAAGAATTGGAGTGCTCATGTAGTTCTTTTGGAGTGTAACATACCTCTTCATGGGTCACTCTTTGTACACCCACCTTTTGGGGACTGTTGGGACTTCAGCTAGTTATAGGTCTTGAAGAAATGAAGGGTAGTGGGCTTGGGACATTAGAAGAATTAGAAGGGTCTTGCAAGCCAATTACTTCAGGGAATTCCATTGAAGTTTCATCTGATAAAACAGGATTAATCTCTTTAGAAAGAGGAGGGCTGTATGCTCATGGGAAGTGTTTATAAGTTTATCAAGCACAGTAGGGTTAATTTTTCATGTGGAGGTTGAATGGCAGATTCCTTGGGGGCAGAATGGAGGTTGAGAAACTGTTTCCTAAGGGTGGAGTGGATTTAGGGAAGCTGTTTCCTCAAGGCAGACTGGAGATCAGTTGGCAATTTCCTCAGAGCATACCATTATAGGTTTACCTGGCAAAGACTCAGCAGAATCTAGGGTTTCAATGTCCCCATGCCATCATTATCAACTCATATGTCTGTATTTCAATTTCAGGCTACTATTCCTTCCCAACAATGCCTTCACTTTAACAGCAGTCACCTGGAAAGATTTGGAATTTAGTTTACCTTGTAATTCAGCTACTTGCACAATGTGACTTTGGGTCTGTTTTTCAGAGATCTCAAGTCTGAAGCCACATGAAATAAGATTTTTTTCAGGGCACACAGGGATTTTAATGTCTTTCATGCAGTGTCCAAGTTACAAACTTGAACCCTTCAGCTCATCCCTTTCTTTTATAGCTGTATACAGGGTATTTAAGAACAACCAATCATCATTATATATTTTAACTTCAGAAGTCTCTGTTAAGTTGTAAAAACACTCTTACCCAGAGCCCTGCCTCTTATAAGCATTTGAGTAGCTGTATCCAGTGGTGATATTTTGTGTATCTCTATTGCCACCTCATACTATGAACTATCCATGCCATCTTGATTACTGGACATAGAATCATAAGTTACTTTAAAACCAATCAGAGTAGAGAGCCAATTCCAAAACCATAGAACCAATTCAGAAATCCCCTTTTTAAAGATACTGTTTCTCAAGAACACTTTCTGGTACCAAAGTCATACTAGTCAGGGTTATCTAGGGAAGCAGAATTAAGAGGAGATATCTTCAAATATTATGAGATTTTATAAAATTATCTTACATGACTGTGGGGATTCATAACTCCAAATTCCATAGGGCAGGCTGCAAGCTGGGAATGCTGATGAAGGTTTTTGATGAATTCCCCAGAAGAAGCTGGATGGCTGAAATAGAGATGGAATTCCCTCTTCTGACACCTGGAATCATCACTTCTCCTTTTAAAACCTTCTACTGGTTGGCTGAGATACCCTTCATTATTGAAGGCAGTCTCCTCAGTTGATTATAGATGTAGGCAGCCATAGATGCAACCATCTTACCGATGATTTCAGTCCACAAAATGTCCTCACAGTACCAATGAGGCCACTGCTTGCTTGACCAAAAAGTGGGCACCATTACCTGACCACTCTGACATGTGAACATAACCATCATTCTAAGTTCTTAGCAATTTTTGTATTAGGTATGTTGTAGGTTTACAGAAAAGTCATGCAGAACATAGATTTCCTATATAACATCCCTCTCCCATTATCAACACTTTGCATTAGTGTGGTACATTTGTGACAATTGATGAAAGAATATAATAATTGAAGTATTAAATATATTTCATGGTTGCATGATTTACATTAGTAATGTAGTGAGGTTTTTTATGGAGCTTTTCTACCTAAAATATTTATAGGGCACCTTATATAATATTTCAGTATTTTCCATTTAGTTCCATATATAGAAGAAGTTAGTTTACAAAACATTCATGCTGCGGCAGTTTGAGATTATTTATGAATTCTATAAAGAGGGTTTATGTTCCTCTGGGTGTGATACCCTGTTTTTTTTCCTCAGTATCTGCTATTATTTATTTATTTATTTATTTATTTTTATTTTATTTTATTTTTAAAAAATTTTTTTATTGTGGGTAAAAATCAAATTTTTCACAATACATACCAATATTTGTAAAATGATATATAAATACATATGATTATATTAGATTCAACTGAGATGTCTCTGATTAAATTATTTTAATATTAGGGTTTTGATTCAACCATGTCACTAGAGTGTAATAGGCCCTACCTCCTTTGTGGGGGTATATAAATGGATACTCTATCAAGGAGACACACAGAAGCAGATACACAGGAGAAGATACACACAGGAAGAGAGACAGCTCCATAGACATGGTAAAGAGTTGAGCCATTCACCTGACAGTTTGCAGTGCTGAGAAAGTCCCAGAAAGAGAGATGAACCCTCCAACCTACAGCTGAGATCAGAAGGAGCTGGGACCATGAAGCCTTAAGAAGAGAGATGAAGGCTAAACCCTCCAAGACATTGCCCACCATCTTGCTTCAACATGTGGCAAATGACTTTGGGTGAGAAATCAACCTTGATTGGACTCTTTAGGGCCTTGTAACTGTAAGCTTTTACCCCCAAATAAATACCCTTTATAAAAGCCAGCAGATTTCTGGTACTTTGTATAAGGACCACCCACTTTGGCTGCATAAAATACAGGATTTCCAAATATCACCCCACCATCAATACCTTGTATTGCTGTGGAACACTTGTTACTATAGATAGAACTTTTTTATAATTGCATTTTCCCATTCTTTATTAGAGAAGTTTTGAGCTTAGAAAACAATCATGCATAATATGCAGAATTCCTGTACATCACTCTCCACTAAAACCTTACATTGTTGTAGAACATTTGTTACAGAATATGAAAGAATATCATCAGACTATTACCACTATGTTCCATAGCATGCACTTGGCATATTTTTTCCATACACCCCATATTATTAACACTATGTATTAGTATTGAGCATTTGTTATATTTCATGATAGAACACTCCCACATTTGTACTGTTAGCCACAGTCCATCTTCCACCACATGGTTCACTGTGCTATATGTTCCTATGCCTTGTACATTCTATCCAAAGTGTACACTCAGTGGCTACTTTTTTTTTTTTTTTAACTATAGTTGCCTGTGTTACAATTGATGAAAGATTATAAAAATAGTTCTATCTATCACCCATTATTTACATTAGATATATTTTCCCCCATATACCACCCTTTAATTATCACTTTATATTATCATAAAATTGTAATAATTCATGAAATAATTTTCTTTTACTTGTACTATTAACTGTAGTCCATCATCTACCATAGAGTTCATTGTGTTGTACAGTCCAAATTTTATCTTTTAATTTTTATTCTACTAATATGTACATAATAAAATTTCTTATTTAACCACATTCACCTATACAGTTCAGTATTGTTGATTACAGCAACAATAATGTGTTATCATCATCATCAGTCATTTCCATATCTGTCATTAGCCTGAATAGAAATTCTGTACAGTTAAGCATCAACTCCCTATTTTCTAACCCCAGACTATTGTCTAGTATAACTATATTCTCCATTCTAACTCCATGAATTTGTTTATTATAATTAGATCATAACATGAAATCCTACAATATTTGTCCTTTTTGTCTAATGTATTTCAATTAACTTGATGTTCTCAAGGTACACCTATGCTGTTGCATGCATTAGGCCTTCATTCTTTTTTTACAACTGAATAATATTCCATTGTATGTGTATTAGTCAGCCAAAGGGGTTCTCATGCAAAATACCAGAAATGGGTTGGTTTTTATAAAGGGTATTTATTTGGGGTAGAAGTCCACAGTTACCAGGCCATAAAGCATAAGTTTCTTCCCTCACCGAAGTCCAATGCCATGTATTGGAGCAAGAGAGCTGCGGAAGTCTGCCAGGGTTCACTTCTTGGGTTCCTCTCTTCCTGGGGCTCTGTTTCTCTCAGGGCTCAATTCCTCTGTTTCCTCCACAAGGTCAGCTGTAGACTCTCAGGCAAATGACTTATCTATTTTCCCAAGGCCTTCTCTCATGACCAAGCTCTCTTACTTCCTCGGGCTCCAGCTCAAGACTCCAACATCAAAAACTGCTCCCTCTGTCCTTTGCCTTGATTTTTATCTTCAATTCTCCACCCACTAAGGAGTGGGGCTCAATGTCCTACTGACATGGCCCAATCAAATCCCCAATTATAACTTAATCATGCCCAGATGAACAGATCAGCTTACAAGCATAATCCAAATATTTTTGGAGTTCATAACTACATCAAATTGCCCAATGGCTACAGTATGTATATACCACAGCTTGTTTATCTATTCATCCATTTATGGACAATTATGTTGCTTTCATCTTTTGGCTATTGTGAAAAATGCCACTATGAACATTGGGGTGCAAATACTTGTTTGCATCTTTGCTTTCAGTTCTTCTGGTTATATACCTAGTAGTGGGATTTCTGGATCTTATGGTAATTTTATACATAGCTTCTTGAGGAATTGTCAAACTGTTTTCCACAGGATATGTACCATTTTACATTCCAACCAGTAATGAATGAGTATTCCTATTTTTCCTCATCCTCTCCAACATTTGTAGTTTTCTGTTTTTTTTTTAATAGTGGCCATTCTAGTAGGTATGAAATGATATCTCATGGTTTTGATTTACATTCCCTCATAGGTAGTGATAGTGAATATCTTTCCATGTACCTTTCAGCCATTTGTATTTCCTCTTTGATGAAATGTCTGTTCAAGTCTTTCACCCATTTAAAAATTGGGATATTTGTTTTTTTATTGTTGACCTGTAGGATTTCTTCATATATTCTGGATACTAAACCCTTTTCAGATATGTAGTTTCCAAATATTTTCTACGTTTGAGTAGATTGTCTTTCCATTTTCTGGACAAAGTCAGAAAATCCACAAAAGTGTTTAATTTTGAGGAGGTCCATTTATCTATTTTTTCATGCATTGCTTGTGCTTTGGGTGTAAAGTCTAAGAAACTGTTGCCCACCACAATATCTAGAAGATGCTTTCCTAATATTTTCTTCTTGGGTTTTTATAACCTTGGTTCCTATATTTAGGCCATTGCTCCATTTTGAGTTAATTATTTTGTATATTGTATGAGATATAGGTCCTCTTTCTTTCTTTTGCATGTGGATATCCAGTTCTTCCAGCATCATTTGCTGAAGACACAATTCTTTCCTAGTCGAGTAGATTTGTCCACCTTGTCAAAAATCAATTGACCTGAAATGAGAGCATCTATTTCTGAAATCTCAGTTTGATTTCATTGGTCAATATATTTATATTCATGCCAGTACCATGCTGGTTTTTTCTTAAAGAAATTTTATTGTGATATATTCACTTACCATACAATTCATCCAAGTTATACAATCAATGGATTTTAGTATAATCACAGAGTTGTGCTTCACCACCACAATCGATTTTAGAACATTTTAATTATTTCAAAAAATAAAACTCCCTGCCCCTTAGCAGTCACCTGTCACTCCCTCTATCCTTCCCAGTCATAGTCCATAGTTTGCTTTAAGTGCATTTTTGTCCTTATATCACCATATTAATTACAACTGGTAATAGGGACATACATTTGTTCTAATTCATGGCTTAAATTTTACTATTGGCCAAAATCATCATCCACAACTGAGCTCATCATGTTATACAGTCCAATATTTCATCCTCTGGCTATGCTTCATAAACTTTCCCTGACAACCACAATCACAGCCACATATCTGTGCTGTTAATTACCACTCACTATAATGTGCTATCTTAACTGCTATCCATTAGCAAACATTTAAAATCACCCTTGGACAGAGGAGGCAAGATTGTGTCAGTTTAGGTGGGCACCCACCATCTCTCTTGCAGAGGATGACTGATTGGGGACAGGATCCTGCCTGAGTGGGTTCTTCTGGGAGCCCACAGAGCGAGAGCATTTGCAACATCTATCTGGAGGGAACTGGACAGAGAGGTGGATTGTACAAGATAAAACCGTGAGTTTTCCCTGAGCTGGAAATTGTGGAGGCAGATAGCTAAGTCCCACCCTCAGGGCAAAGGGCTAGGGAGAGCCCTGACTCCTGCCAACCCAGTGAGAGAGAGCATTCTCTGAGACTGGGAGGGTTCTGGCAGATGGTGGAGAGGAGTTTCCTTTCTGTGGGTTTGGTTGCCTGGACCTCCTTGCAGCTTTGGGGAGTACATCAGCTGGCTTGAAGTGGCACTGGGCTGAGGGGAGAGGTAAATCTGCTGAGGAAGCCTAATTTACCTAGCCGCCCTTGGATACAGAGGCTTGGCTCAAGAGAAGGCAGAGTCAGCCAATTTTAAAGTTCCATGCTGAAGAGTATCAGAGTTTCAGCTCCCCTGGGGTGTGGTCAGACAGTGGGAAGTGTTTGATAAGTTTCCATAAGCCTTTTTAGGGTCCCCTCAGCAGAAGGGGTGGTCTGGAAGAGGTCTTCTTTTGGATCCCTTATTTCTCCAAAAAACAAAAAAGGCTACTTAAAATTTTTTTAAACTTAGTTTGCTCTCTAAAATCTGCCTCAAAACCTGCAGAGAGAAGCCTGCTGGGTAATTAATTGATGAACACAGGCAGCCTGAGAGGCTCCACAAGGGCCCAAGAAGGAGCGCTGTTCTTCCTTAGCTTTGTTTGACTGCTTGCTTGTGTGTTTGTTTGTTTCTTGCTTTTCTTTCCTCTTTCCTCCCCCTCCTCCTTTTTAAAAATTAGGTGCTGCTAGCTTGTTTCTTATTTGCTGGGGTTCTTCTTCCTTGATTTCCCTTTTACTGTATATATTGTTTTGTCTACCAATGCTATCTCTTTTCCTTCCTTCATCTTTCTATTTTCTGCTTTCTGTTGTGATTCTTACATTCCACCTTTTTTCATTAGTCCTCAACTTCACGAGTTTTAATTTCTAT
>JAQZBX010088934.1:0-12685 GCA_029593785.1 Cabassous unicinctus
AGAAAGAAAGAAAGAAAGAAAGAAAGAAAGAAAGAAAGAAAGAAAGAAAGAAAGAAAGAAAGAAAGAAAGAAAGAAAGAAAGAGAAAGAATACAAGGGCACTAACATCTGTGTGGTAGGCAGAATTCTAAAATAGCCACCCAAGATTCCTGCCCCTTGGTGAACACCTCTTCATAATCTTTTCCCTTTGAGTGTAGGTGAGACATGTGAATATGATGGGATTTTACTCCTGTGAATAGATTACATAATATAACAAAGATGTAGGGGATTTACAGATATAATTAAGGTTTCTAATCAGTTGACGTCGAGTTAATCTTGGTGGGCCTGACCTAACCAGGTGAGCCCTTTAAAAGAGAATCCAGGCAGGGGGGAGGAGGAGGGATGTGAAGCCATACGGGTGCTTTCCTATTGGTCTTGAAGAAGCACACTGCCCTGTTGAGGAGAGAGCTAATGACAGGGAGCCGTAGGCAGCCTCTAGGAGCTGAGGGTCTCAGTCCTGTAACTACAAGGCACTGAATACTGTCAACAACCAGTGAGTTTGGAAGAGGACCCCCAAGCTTCAAATGACAGGGCAGCCCAGGCCAACATCTTGCTTTTAGCCCTGCAAGACCCTGAACAGAGAACTGTGCCCAACCTTCTGATCTATAGAAACTGTGAGATAATAAATGGGTACTGTTTTAAGCCATTAAGTTTGTGATAATTTGTTATGCCGCAAGAGAAAACGCATACAATCTGAAAGGCCTGTGTTGAATTCCTGCTCTCCAGTTATTATCTATGTGGTCTTGGATTTAATCTCTCTGAGCCTCAGTTTCCTCATCTGTAAAATGGAGAGAGTAATGCCTACCATATGGTGTATGTGTGAAGGTTAAATGTACTGGATACATTGAGGTGCCTCAGAATAGGCAGTCCCTTAAAGGAGGGTGCTAGTACCATGCCTGAACTTGGAGAACGCTCAATACATTTTATTTGAATGAATGAATGGTACTGAGTGTCCTTAAAAAACAAGTATTATAAACCCAAGCCTTTTCTTCTGACTTTTTCTTTCTAATGTAGTGCTGTTACAGCCCTAGTTCACTCATATGTGATCTCTCAGGTCCCTTCTCATTGCAAATTCTATGATGCTGATGAGTTTTGAGATAAGGTTCTGGAATAACAACCTTAAAGTTGCAAAAATACTAGTGTTCTTTGAGAGTGCTCCAAAGAGGATATCTGTGAATGAGACCCTCTCCCAACCTCTCTCCCAAGCCCATTCCCATCTCCCACCACAGTCAAGTGTTCATACCCAGATGCCTGCACTGAGGGCTGATGGAATTGGTTCAGCCCTCTGACCCCTGTGGATGCACAGCATTCAATCAAATGGCCGTTGATCAAATGAAACCAAACCAAATGTTGGCTTCTTACTTTGGACATTAGTATATAGTTCAATTAACCATCTTTAAATACTTAGTCAAAGGAAGGACATTATATATTTTCAAAGGGAGAAATAAATTATTATACTTAATAGGTGATGAGATTTTATTTATGTTTTGCTCTGAAATGGCGTGGGAGGTTCAGACACTGATATTTGACTGAGGCAGTTAATAAATTTAATAAAGAATCCTGCTGTTACTGCTGCTGCTGTTTGTACAAGTAGAATATATAAACACACATTTCATTATAAATATGAATATAAATATTGACTTACCATTAGGACGTTTGGCAACTGTCCTTGAACTAGGATCCGAGCGGGAGCCTTGATTACTACCCAGGGATCTATTAGAATGTTTATCCACAGAGCTACCTTTCAGTGTCAAGGGATGTCCCTGGTTGATCTCTCTCTTAACAAGAGAAAATAGGTGAATGTGTTCTCAAAGAAGTCAGCTTCAGGTGGAGGGCTACAGGGAGTTCCACATTGTGCACAGCACTGTCGCTGTCCTGAGCCACAGTCTGACATTAAACTTCTAAGTTAAGAGTGGAAGACTTTCCCTCAGGACGTCTCTGATGATCACACTATCTGAGCAACAGTTTGTGAAGACTGAGGTCCAGGAAGAGTGATTGGTTAACTGTGTGTGCCTGTGTATGTGTATGTGTGTGTAAGCGTGTGTTTCTCTGCACTTCTGGGTGGCGAGGAGTGTAGGCTAGGGGTCTACCAGCTCTTACTACATCACCCATCCACTTGGGCAGTCCCAGGGTGGAGCTGGGGTCAGAGAGGGTCTTTGAGAAGAGGCTCGTGTCACTCAGAACCCTGGCCCTCCAGAGGGAAAGAACCAGTGGGCCTGAGTAGGGAGTAGAGGGACAGGTGTCTGTGGTCATCTAGAGAAAGGAGAGGCAGAACGTGCTTAGGCCCCTAAAGATGCAGGAGCCTCCCACAGGCAGCGACCCCCCTCCTCCAAGGGGCGGCCACAGGCAGAGGCCCAGAAAGCTACAGCTCCTTCACTGCCCACCATTCCAACCACGGGGGGTCAGAAACCAAAACCAGGCAAAAGCTCAGGTCCTGGGATGTCCCTGTTTTACGAAAGGCCCTTCCTTACCTTTCAAGCCGGGGTACGGATAAAGTAGAAAAGGCCAGCGCCCCAGATCTGGGAGCCGAGTCACTTCCTCGCGGTTACCAAGAGCTTTTTGGTTCTTGTCTCATGAAGTTAGCATAATAGTGCTTTGAGATGGGAATTGTTATTATTGTTGTGCTTATTGTTCTAGAGAGACGAAAACAGTCTTACCAAGTTTAAGGGGTGTGCCCAGGATGACACAGCAGCAAATGGTAAAGATGGCACCCCTAGCCCAGGCCTCCAGAGCCTGCCCTTCTTCTAATCCTGTGTTCTGTCCATCTGATGTTCTGGGATAGGAAAGAGAAGCCAGAGCCAGGGCCCATGTCCATCCCCAGGCAGGAGCCTTGAGACCCTCCTCATCACCACAGTTGCTGGGCCACACGGCAAGTCAGTTTGGGCAGTGGCCCCGCAAGCTCGTCCTCTGCCTGATCCCTTGGCCTGACAGGTTCTGTGGGTGGTGGACAGACGCTCAGCTGTGCATGGGGAGAAGAGCTATCCACGGGGAGAGAAGCACATTGATTGTGGTTGTGGACGTCAGGCGCTTAGTGGGAGCATCACCAGGGATCCCTGCCGTCCCGAGGCGGGGTGCAGAGGAGGTCCTTCCCACCCCGCTGTCAGGAGGCACATAGACCTGGACCCAGTCCCACCTCTACAATGACTAGTTGTATGGCACTGAGCAAGTTGTTTTTGTTTCTGTTTTACTTTTTCTAAATCTCTGGTTCCTCAGCAGTAAAAATGGAAAAAAATAATTGCATCTACCTTATGTACTTGAGATTACTTGAGATAAGGAATGCAAAGCACTTAGCACAGTGCCAGGACCCATTGAAAGAACTCCTTAATGATATATGATGCACGCCACAGAACACGCATTCATTCATGCAGCAAGAATTTATTGAACGCCAAGTCTATGTCCAGCAGTGTGCTAAAACCTTTACACCTAGGGCTTTACCAACACTGATCTCTCTAGAACATAATCACGTGAATGGTCCTTTATTTATAAATATTAAGTATAAGCTGGGTTTATAGACATGGGAAAACGGTTTTTGATGTTTAATTAGTCCTTCCCTTTATTCTGCCTTCATTTTCAGCATTAGGATATACCTGAAGGCACATTGGATTTGAATGAGGAGGACCTTGAACTAGTTGTGAAAACCTGGACTAACCACTTCTCCAAACCTCGTCTGAAAAATGGGGGAGAGTCATGCCTTCCCTGCAGGATTGTTGAAAGGAGTAAAGGAAAGAATGAATGCAAAGCACCTGATTTAGAGCAGATGCTCATTATATTAGTTCTTTCTCTACATTTCAAAACATTTGGAAGGGACTGTGAGGGCTTAACCCATGGATGTTCTCAGCCTTCACCCCACCTGCTAAGGGGGATTCAGGCCTGGCCCACCCACTCTTCTTCTTCCCTTGGAAGCCTTGCCAAACCAGTTTTGGGGCTTTTGTGATGGAGATTTTGGAAAGGGGTGGGAAGAAGGATAATGAGAGGCTAAGGGGTGAAGAGGCTGCTAATGTTCCTAGCCTCTTTGGGGGAGCAGATCTGTGGGTCACTCAGGAGCAGCTGGCTGGGTGTGGGGAAGGTGTGTGGAAGAAGAAACCAAGGTGATTCTAACAAGTCTTCTTTTTATGGCATTTGAGAAATACAAGAAAATTATCTGAGGAATTTTGAAATTATGTTCATTGCATGGACTGTGCTTTTATTTTTGTTTTGTGGTTATTTAGTCACAAAACAATTCCAGGGCAGAGCCTCTTAGGTCATGGCTTTATATGCATTTTCTATCCATCCTCCCCCCGACTGGTGAGAAATAGTAAGACAGTTACCTACTTCTCTTTACTAAAATCCCTGGTTTACACATTAGCAGAGAAAATATTGGACAAATTTTGGAGATACTACCTTCAAGTTTTCTTCGTTTTCCTTATACAAATAGTTTCCCACTGATTAATCTTTGAAGCATTTTTTAATTTTTTTCATTCCCTATCTCCCACTACTAAATTATGACATAGTGTTTCAATGCGTCTTCCAACCTCTACTCTCTCTGGTCTAACCCACCGTATAATTGGCCTTCCTAGAGTATGGACTTTTTCTCTAAAAGGCCAAAGAGTATAGAATTTATACTTTGAGGTCCATAAGGTTTCTGTCCCAACTATTCCATTCTGCTATTGTAGAGCAAAAACAGCTATAGACGATATGTAAATGAATGGACATGGCTGTCTTTCAATAAAACTTTACCTACAAAAACAGGCGGCAGGTTAGATTTGATCCATGAGCTGTAGTTTGTGGACCCTTATCCCAGAAGCATATCTTGGATCAAGTTATATCCTTGCCGAAAACATTCTTTAGCTCCCTAGTTACTTTCAGAATGAGATCTTAGACTGGTTTTCAGTGTCTTCTATTGGATTGCAAGAAACAGAAACCCAGTCAAGATAGGTCAAGAAAAAGGGTAAGGATACAATGGGGGCTTATGGGAACTCAAGGATAGAAATTGCAGCAAAGCTCAGCCTCACATAACTTTTAGTCTCTCGCTGTCATGATCTTTCTGCTCCATTATTCTTTCCCCACCATTGGGTTTCCTTGGTTTGCTCATAGTTTTGTCTCCATAACTTTAGTTTGCCCAAAGCAATCATGGCCCCTCCTGCCTCAGTCTTTCAGATACAGTCATTCAGATGCAGTGACCAGCATCCAATGGGAAAATCTTTTCTTTGATTCTTATGTTGGGTTTAAAACATGTGTGTCAATTCTGTGACTCTCTTCTCACTGAGAGGTAGGGGTCTATGTCCCCTCCACTCAAATCTAGGTGGCATTAGTGACTTGCTTGTAACCCGTAGAAGGCATTGGAAGTGATGCTGTTTGGTGTCCAAGGCTAAATCAGCAGAGGTCATGCAGCTCCCGCTTAGTTCTCTTGGGAGACTTGCTCTGGGGGAACCCAGCCTCCAGGTAGAGGCTTGACTGCCTTGAGACTGCTGGAAAACTCATCTACAGATACTCTGGTTAAAAGACCCAGCTGGGCTCTCAGCCCACAGCCGCATAAACTGCCAGCCATGTGAGTGAGTCATCTTTGACATCCAGCCAGTGGAGCCAACATCTGACTACAACTACATGAGAGACTCTAAGTGATAGCTTCCCAGCTGAGTCCTTCCTGAATTCCTGACCCAGAAAGTCTTAACAAAATAAAATGGTTGCCTTAAGCTTCTAAATTTTGGGATAATTTGTGATGTAGCAATAGCAACCAGAACAATTTTTACTCAGGTTCTCAACAAAGATGACTTGGCCCAGTTAGCTTCCTTATGTAGGTGACCCACCAGCTTATCGTCTGCACTTGGGAGAGGTTCCCACCCTGATCCAATCATCCGTGGCTGGGTACTTGGTCATGAGAAACAGAGTGTGGCTGGACTGATTAGAAGAGGCTCTAGGCAGGTGGCTTGGTAAACACATGTGGAACATGCTCCCTAAATGACTTCAACTCATCTCCCCAACCTTATTTCCTTTGATATGCTTAGCTAAGCAAAAATTCTCCTACTTTCTTCACTCCGTGAATTCTCCTCGGTGTTCTGCCCTAAATGTTTGTGTGTTTTTTCACCCATTTTACCTTTGCCCATTTCTAAATGTTGCCCATTCTTCAAAGCTCATCTCAAGTGACTCTTTTCCCCACCTGGGAGTGATTGTTCTCTTTCCTCTGAGCTTGTATAGGACTTTTATCTTTATCTCTTTTAAGGACACTTTCCAATTCTATCTTGTATTTGGTCACCACTTTTAGGTTATAAGATGTTTGAAGTCAGGATCCTTATTCCTTATCTGATTCATATCTGTATCCATACAGTTTGTGCCTAACATATGACTTAAAATATAGCTCCTTTAGGAATAGTTGCTCAAAGAATGGATGGGTGAATTAATAAATATAACTGTGATGGAGCCCCATCATGCCACCTGCATAAGGTTGGGTAGGAAACCATTTGCAGGAATTATGGAATACAATAATGAACATTTATGGAATATTTACTATGTTCCAGGCACTGTACTAAGAGATTTTACATGGATTTTCTCCTTAAATCCTTACAACAACTTGATAAGGTAGGTACTACTATAAAACCTATTTTAAAATGAGGAACCTAAAGGCTCAGAACGGCTGAGACTTTGCCCAAGGACACCCAGTTATTAGTGGTAGAGCTGGGATTCAAATCCTGGCAGCACAACTTGGGTCCAAGTTCTAAACCACCTTGCTCTGTAACCTGGAATGTTCACTTGTGATTTTCCAAGGATGTTGTAATTCCTACACCTAATCATGCTATAATTCCTAGATAAAGTTGAGTCTTTAGTGTTTCCCCTATTATCAGGGAGGCATAAACTCACTTGAGAAATCTAGCCTTGGACCTTGCAGGGTAGCAGAGTCCAGGAGAATTCCTTTAGTCATGTAGCTCCCACATCCACTTGCCAAGATGTTAGAGGCCCTTGGCAGGGCAATCTGCAGGTGGAGCAAGGACCCAGCAGGGGAGAGCAGAGGCAGAAGCCAGAAAGGAAAGAAGTCTACATTTTGCAGAACGTCTCCCCAGTGCCAACTTTTGCAGCTCTGTCACGGTCTTAACATCCTTTACCAGCCTGCCTCACAGTGTCTTTCTGGAAATTAAAATGTTTCAATTTATTTATTCAATGAATATCAGTTCAACAACTACCCTGTACTGGACACTTAGCATTTTTAATAAGCTTAATTATGTAAATTAACAAGAACAATGAAGAAAGAGAATTGAGAGTGATGGGAAGAGAGCAAGAAAGAGAGAAAGAGCAAGCGAGTTCTGATATGTTCTTAAGCTTACATCTTTTTAAATTAATCTTCTCTTAAGAAGTGCCTCCCTGTCCTTTAAGTCTGGATTCCAGATAAAAGAAGAATGAGACCTTTACCACTTAACTTTGGTAAACACTTGGCTACCCCATACAACAATAGGCCCCATATATGTTGCATTAGTCATGGTTCTCTAGGGAAACAGAGCTGTCATATTTATATCTATATTTATTTATCTTATATCATTATATATATCATTATATATATAATGTGAGATTTTTTAATCTATCTTATATATCATTATATATAATACAAATAATGTGAGATTTTTTTTTATAAGAATTGGGGACAGGGAAGTACAAATTCCTTAGGGCAGGCCACAAGCTGGGAATTCCAATGAAGATTTTCAATGAATTCCCCAAGATGCTGGCTGACTGAAGTAGACATGGACATTCTCCCTTCTGTCTGCTGAAATCATCACTTCTCCTGTCAACTGATTGGATGAGACTTTTCTCATTGTTGAAAGCAATCTCTCAGTTGATTATAGATGCAATCAACTTACTGATAATTCAAATCCATGAAATATCCTCACAGTATCAATCAAGTCAGTGCTTTCTTGACCAGATAACTGGACACCATGACTGGCCAATTTGACATATGAACATAACCATCATATATGTCTACCAGAGTGTCCTTGTGATAACTGACAAATGTCACACATCTCATATCAGTATTTCTTTCTGAACCCTCCCCTCTGCCATGCCCTGTTGTCCCTTGTTGGTTGGTGGGTGTTATGGGTTGCATCATACCCACTACAAAGACATGTTCAAATCCTAACCCCTGGTCCTGTGGATGTGAGCCCATCTGTAAATAGGATCTTTGAAGATGTTATTTAGTTGAGGTGAGGCCAAACTGAATTGGGGTGGGCCTTAATCCAATATGACTTGAGTCCTTATAAGCAGAGGAAATTTGGACAAAGCAGTAGTAGGAGACAGAGGGAGACAGCCACGTGACAGAGGCTAAGACTGAGTTATGGACTTTTGGCAAGCCACCATTAGTCTGCTACAGATTTTGGAGAAAGCACGGCCTGCTATCACCTTGATTTTGGACTTCTAGCTTCAAAAACTGTGAGACAATAAATTCCTGTTATTTAAGCCAAGCAGACTGTGGTATATGTTGTAGCCGCCGTGGCAAACTAAGACAGCGGGGTAATTCTAACGTTGCTGAAAGCCTGCCCCTGCCAACAGTTTTGTTCCTGCCTTTCCTAATGCTAGTGTGATTCCCTGACCTATTCCTTTCAGAGTATACCATAGTCCTCATGCCCAAGAGCCTTTCATTTTAGTCTATGAGAGCTAAAGACTCAGGAACCACTTGTTCCCTGTTCTGCTGATCACCATTATATTTATAACACACAAAGGCATGCCATTGCAAAACTGACATAATGGGCCTTTGCCTAGGCTAAAATTTTACATCTACTTTTTGTGTTTTTTTTTCAAAGGCAGAGTTGAATGCAGAAAGAATGTGCCTGCACACACACACACACACACACACATTCACATGCTACTTCCGTATCTGTTATATTTGAACCCATCCCCTAGATTACCTGGCACATTCCTTATCCTCAACTGCCAGAGACTCACAGGTCACATTTGAGATGCAGTGCTCTAGCATGAAGGAGCGATCCGGCTTTGCTGAAAGAGCAAGACACACGGGTATCAGGCTCCTGCTTTGCCTCTCCCAGAGCAGCCAGGAAGTGTTAGATTGTCCTTTGTGAGAGTCTGACACTGCCTTTGGCTTAAAGGAAGATGAGAATCTCCTGAGACTCCGTGGGATCAGGGAGTGTGTGTGTGTGTGTGTTTGTACACAGGGGCTATATTTGGTCCTGGCTTGGACCGAGTCTCAGATTTCTTGATGTATTTCCTACCAAAGAATCCTCATGAACTTTCTCTGGATCACTGTATGCCCCATTTATGTTGTAAACAGATATAGGACATTGCCACCCTATCCCAGAAATGGTCCTTTACGGCAACCCCATGCCTAATAGCCAAAGGGTAATTTACTGTCTTGCCCTTTTGAAGCACCTTTCATCAAAAGATTTCAGGGACTTTTACCAAACAATCAGTCCTACCCTCTCTTCCCCCCATTTACAGGTACAGATGCTGAAGCATAGTGAATCCAGAAGAGCAGAGTCAAAAGGTGAGTCAGAAACTAAGCAGGGCTGTACCTGGTTACACCTGTTCCTTTACCTGTGGCTTAACCCCCAACATTAGCCATTTCCTGGAAAGGAATAGCTTCCTTATCACTTACTTGTTGAGTAAATATTGCTATGAGTTTTCATATGTTTCCCAGGTTGGAGGAGGTTGTACCTCTGAACAGGAAGTAAGCTTTGTGTGATTTGTGCAGGATTTAATTTGTAGCCTCCACAGTCTAGCCTTTTCCTGGTTCATTTGTGAATTCCTGCCTAGGACACCCTGCAATGTCATAGCCCTTTCTCCCATTCATCTCCTACCCCAGTTTGTGGCTGCAAAACTATTTGGGATGGTGGGGGTCATCTGTTTCCACTGTGGTCATATTTTCCCAAGTCCATGGAGATTGCTTTGACCCCTTAACTTTCCATGATGCCACCAGTTCTATCCTTGACTTCTCCTTCCACTTCTCATTCTGCCCTAGGCTTAAAGGAGAATTTGAAGCAGTGACACCCACTTTCCTTTCCATCAGGAATGAGACATATTTGTCAAGACCTCACAGAATGTAGGGCTTCATAGAGATAGGGGGAAAGGGAAAATGCTCCTTAGGATAAGGAAACAGAGGGACCTCTGAGCCCCTCAAAACAATCATTACACTAGAATACAAAACAACTGCTTCTGCTGCCAACTGGTGATGATTCCTTTCCATTTTAATAGTAAGAAACTGTATGAATATACTTTAAAAAGGTATGTGAGTGAAACCAGGTTTGGTTTCCATTATTCCTTTGGTAGATAGTAAGTTATGAATGCTTTCTTTAAGAATATTTGTAAATGTGCCCAGAGGTTAGTGAAAGTGAGAACATTCGATGCAGCTAATAATACCAGCTTTGTGTATTCTCCCGGAAGCATCTGAGTTTGGATTCTAAGCTAAAATCATTTTCTCCAACATCATAAAAGACGACATAAACTAAAAGACAGAGTATTTTGGTATAACCAGGAAACGTAATATTTACAAGCAAACAAAAGAACTCATTCATCTGTTAAAAAGTGAATTAAGTCACATTCAGAAAAATATCTCTGAGCAGCTAAAATGATTGTGATAGCATTGCTTCCTTAAGAGAGAGGTCCTCAGATCATCCTTCAGTACTTATTGACTCTTAGTTTACACACTTTTCTACAAGACATAGTTATCTGATTTTTCAGACGCCGGCCAATAGGAAATGGAACACTGGAAAAAGGGAAATTGGAGCAAACTGGGGATCAGATAACAGAAGTGACAGCTAGAAGCGATTGCTAGAGAAGAGACAAAAACAATCATGTCAAAGCTCACTGAAGAACTATTAGCCATAACCCTATGCATGATTCATCAAGAAAAAGTTAGATCGTGTGTGTCATCCTCCATTGAGTAAAGCAGTGATATATGTAACACCTTTTAGGTCTTCTTAAACTTAAGGCATCTGAAACATTCCCTTAGGTGGAATGTGATATTGCTCAACAAGGAAGGATTCACGGGCATTACTATACAACTCGGAACCCTGGCATCCTTCCACAGTGAGGCTAAGGTGGTGGGCAAGGCACTGGCTTCCTCCCTGACTCATCGTGTTTATAGGCAGTTGCTGGCTTCTCAGGTCGCTTCTCCGCCACTAAAAAGGGGGAGGAAGCTCACGTGTATGTGGTAGGGCGCCTTGGACACCTTTGATGGCAGATTCTAAAACAAGGCTGGCTTCATAATAGGGCTATTACCCTTCAGGCAGATTGGTGCAGACGCTGTAAAGCACCTTTTTGGAACACAAACAAAATGGCATGAGGGTATTTAGAAGTAATATTATAACACCTAGAGGCACACGGGAAGCATGCACGAACCCTGGAGATGGGCACAAAAGAGAAGCACTTTGCACATCCAATACTCCTTGCCTACCCTTAGCTCACTCTGGCAATTCTGGGAAGGTGCAGCTTTCAGTCCAGCCCTTGTCAGCTTCCTTGTCAGGAAGTGCATTGGACCTTCTAGCTCTAGATATGGCCAAACAGCCTGTCAGCCACCCTGGTAACCTGGGGAAAGAGCCCAGAGGCAGTCAGCTGGGGATGAAAGAGCAGGTCAAGCCCCTCTGAGCAGCCCCTCTCAAGCCTCATCCTTGCCTGCCCTTCCACCTCCTTCCCTGTGGTTTTACTATCTTTAGGGCCAAGGGTTAGATACTGGAGATACCAAGACAAAAGTAGGGAGGTGACATTTAAAAATACTGGTAGAGGTTTTTCTCCCCAGTTTTCTTGCTTTCTTCTGGGATGTCCAATACGATAGCCCCTAGCCACAGGTGGCTACTGAGCACCTCAGATGTGGCCAGTCCAACCTACTGTGCTTTATGTGTAAACTACTTACCAAATTTTAAAGACTGAATACAAAAAAAGAATGTGAAATATCTCACTAGTAGCTCTTTTATATTGATTACATGTTGAAGTGGTAATGTTTTGGATATATTGGATTAAAATGTGTTATTAAAATTAATATCCCCTGTTTCTTTTTACATTTTAAAAATGAGATTGCTAGAAAACTTAAACTTACATTTGTGGCTTGCATTTGTGGCTCATATTAAATTTGGACTGGACAGGGCTGTCGGGGCGGTTCTTCCCCACTCGGGCAGCTCAGTACCTCACTGTCCTCAGCTAACTTAAGGAGGGGAGGGACGAAGAGGAAAGGGGTCTTTTTGGAGTTTGAGTTTCAACAGGTTGAACCCATGGGAAAAGGAAGCACTATGGCAACGGCAATGGATCCATGAGAACCTACAATGACATGGGGGCCAGGTCAGGCCGGGAATCCTCAGGTTGGATGGAAAGAAGTGAGAGAGTTGGAGGGGAAGTGAGGAGAGTTTGGGTTCTGGTGTGCCTCTGAGCACCAGCCAGTGAGCTGCCACTCCACGCTGGCAGACAAGAGCCTGGCATACTTGGTTCTGGGTGCTGGAGTTCCAGCGGGGAAGAGGCAGTGTCCCTGACCTGAGAGGGTGAACAGCAGAATAAATATGAGCAAATAAGTCAATTTCAGGGATTGTTAAGTACTACCAAGGCCTCTCCTGTGAGACTGGAGAGCACATAGGACTTGGGCCCATTCTCTGGCCCCTCTCTTTATAGAGCCTGAGTGAGAATGGCTGTGTGGTGAGACTAGGCAGAGCGGACAGAGGCAGTGCTCCAGGCTTGCCTGCACCCAGCAC
>JAQZBX010088935.1:0-12682 GCA_029593785.1 Cabassous unicinctus
AAACTAACAGAATCTGACTAAACTGTGGGTTTAGTTAATCATAATGTATCAATATTTGTTCAATAATTCTAACAAACATATCATCCTAATAATGTAAGATGCTAACAATAATAGGGGAATCTAGGTCTGAGGTATACGGGAGGGAACTCTCTGTACTCTTTTGATAATTTTTTAAAAATATAAAACTGTTCCCCAAAAATTTAGTTTTAAAAAACTCCAGCCTCCCATTTCAGTGTGAGGAAAAATGGTTTCTCAGTTCCTCACATTTTAGAGATCTCTGATCTCGCTGGGTCATTGATCATTTTGACCACTGAAGAGCAGCCAGAAGCAGGGAATGACAGGAAATCCCTTTAGTTTTATCGTATGCAATAAAAACTGTTTTATTATCCACAATAAACTGCAAAGAACTGCCCTTTAGGATGCATGGCAAACCCTTGGTGTCTACTTAGCAGTTTTAGAGGAACTGCCCTATATGGTGCCAACTTGGTTTGCCACTAATTTGCCCAATTTTTTTCCTCTTTGTATATCTGCATAGGCTAACTTAAAAATAGCATTTCTTTGAAGGAATTTTATGCCTCACATTGGAACAAAGAGAGAAAACATGGTTTCTGTCAATGTAAGAATAAATTTTTGCAGTTGATGAAACCATTTACCATAAGAAAACTAGGGCATACAGGTGTATAATCTGTTCAGGTAGTGACTTAGTCATGGTCCCAAAGGGAAAAAATCCACTCAAGAGGTTTAATGAAAGAGAGAGCGAGCCATGCAGCAGGTTAAGGGGATCAACCAGGGATCGGGAAGCCTTAGTACCAGCGGCAGCTGATCCCACGCCAGGCAAGGCCTGAGGCTCTCGCTGGATTCCTAGAGGAGGCGCTATTTGTCTGGAGCTACAAAATGGAGAGCTGCCGCCTTGGGCCTTGGACGGGACTGTGGCACTGAAGTAGGGGTAAGTGAGGGACGGCTCACCCTCACCTCGCTCTCCTCTCACCCTCCCGTCTCCCGCCGTCTCTCCCATTGGCTGAACCCAGCTGGAAGCATAAGGGAGCCCTGATACTCCGCGGGAGCTCAGCCTCCTGAAGCCCTGAGCCCAGGGTGGACGGAGGGGGAAGGCCGGGGCCACCAGAATGATTGAAAACACCATTGCGCACCCAGGACTTTAACAACACATGTGCTTCCTAGTTCTGTCTTTACTAAGTATAACCCCAATGTAACAGGAGCACTTTTCCTACCACCTTTTCTCCAGCTGTTAGGCCCAGGGCTCCCGTCCTGCCCCTTCTCTTCATCCCGCCTCCATCCCCCCTCTTCCTGCAGGTGCACATTCCTAATTGATAAGGAACCAGACCTCCTGTCCCTGCTCCCTTCCAGCTCCCTTCCTAAACATTCTGGTCTGATAGTAGCAACCACGTCTGAGGGACGGGATGCGAGTGGAACTACGGAGCGATATGAGTTATCTTCGCCCCGCCATCACAAACTAGCCCCTTTGTAGTCTAGCCCCAGAACGAGTTGTAAATACTCCCCTCTCCCCCTCCTTGGCTGCTGGTGTCTATTCTAGACGCAGCCCACCTACTAAACTCTCTCTCATCAAAGGCTTTGTTTAAACTGACCTCAGCTCCCCGTCTGATTTCTAAAATGCCTCCCTTCCTCCGCTTCACTCCAAACCTAACACCAGCATACCTCCAATGCCCAGACTTTAGTCTCTAGTTCTATTCTCTACAAAAGGAAGCCAGAACTCTTACAGGGTAGCTGCAACTGTATCTCATAGCAGGGAAAAATCAGGAATGATCTGGAAAATTCAGTGGCTCATAGGCAAGGAAACAACTTTCAGGTACACTCAGTAACCAAGATGTGATAATTGGAGCCTCAAATATAATTATGGTTAAGGCTAACAGGAATAAAGTAAGTCCCTAAAAGCCACAGAGGGGAGTAGATGTGACTTAAGTGATTGAGTGCCTGCTTCCCACATGGGAGGGCCCCATTTCAGTTCAGTCCCCTGTGCCTCCAAGAAACAAAAACAAACAAGCAAACAACAACAACAACAAAACAGCTCAGGGGAGCCGATGTGGCTCAGTGGTTGAACGCCGGCCTCCCACATGCAAGGTCCCAGGTTCCATCCCCTGCCCTGGTACCTTAAACAACAACAATAACAGCAAAAAAACCATGGATTCATAATGGAAATTAAAAGAGAAACCCAATTCTAAAGTATTTGAAAGTGAGAAGGATGAAGATGAATTTCTGAGTATGGTATATGCCTCTTAGGGGATACCTACAATTAAATTAGTGCTGGCATAAGGCTAGCAAAATGCGTCTATTTTAGAATTTTTAAAACTTTACCAAGGAAAAAAATGGATGTTACCAACTAACATTAATCAGTTCATCTAATCATAGATCATCAAAACAGTAGTGTTGCCACTTAGGGGTTTTAGGAAGTTGTTTTTGTAATTTACACAGTAGAACTGAGTTCCAAATGATCTCATTCAGCTTTGGAAAACTATATTATTGAATCAAGGGCATCTTGTTCTCAAATTTTAGAATTATTAAAATAAAATATTTTGCATTTTAAGTTCCAATAAACTAGACCTTCCTGTGATTTAAATGCTGTTTTTTTTCCCCAATAGGAACTTGTAATTCAAGCAGTGTGTTAGGTTCCTGGCTAATAAAACAAATACCATATAATGGGTTGGCTAAAGGAATTTATTGGCTCACAGTTTCAAAGACTAGAAAGTCTTCTGGTTGGCTAGTAATCTTTGGGGTTCCTTGGTTTTTTCATCACATGGCAACACCCATGTCAATGTCTTTTCCTTTCGCCTGTGGGTTCCATTGACTTCTGGCTTCTTCTCGTGGTTTCTCTCCCTGTCTCACTTCCACTCTTCTCAGAAGGCGCTCCAGTCATCTGGATTAAAGCTGACCTGATTCACTTGGGCCACCCCTTAACTGAAATAACGTCCTGAAGAGATCTTATTCACAATGGGTCCACACCCACAGAATGCAGACCAAGACCAAGAGCATGTCCCAAACTGGGGGACACAATTCAATCCACCACAACAGTAACTTAAAGACATTCAGAGAGACAGTTTTTCTAGAAGAGTTTCCATTCAACTAGAGAAATCTCTGTAAGATGATCTTTAAGCCTAACCCCCCAGAAAATCATTGGTCAAAATAGTTGAGTCAAAGTTGGGCATGTAGAAAAACAACTCAGACTCTGAACTGCCTTTCCAGGTTCCTGATTCCTAAGAAGATGTATACCAAGTCAGGCCTGTGTCTTGTACACGTAATTATCCCAATGAAAGGAAAGCAGATTGAAAGTAATTTCAGCACTTGAAAGCGATTTGACACCGACTGTGGTTTGAATGCTCAATGTAATTTATTGGCTTGCTTAATCTCAAGGTACCACCGCAATCTACAGGCAATAACCAGGTCAAAGGCTCATGACACAGTTAAAGGTGGAGGACACCAGAGTCTCTGAGGTCCATCAGCCCAAGAGTTGAAAGAATTTGTGGTCTCAGGAGCCTGGTCTGACGAAATGTCAGAGGCGGTTACAACACCGATGGCCAGAGGCTCTGGTTTCAGTGCAGTGGCGAGATGACAGCGGGGACTCAGAGGAACCGGGTGTCAGTGTGCCTCAACTTGACGCTCACCTAAGTGCCATTTGCTCTTTGTTTTTGTAGGAAGTACCTCTTTGGCCGGCCTCAAGCCAGTCTATATCTTATCCTTGCATGAATGCTTGGTTAACATTTGTTAAAAAAGCAGGTTGTCCTCAAATTTTTTTTTAACATTCTAATTGTCATAAACATGTCTGCGGTGTTTTTGGGATTCAAGATCATTAACAGCCTTTTAGTATTCAGCAGTCTCCTGCAGCAGTAGGGAATTTGTGAAACATCCAGCTGCTTCGTATTTGGCTTGGTCTCTAGACAATTACACACAGACAAACACCACTGCTTCATAGAATTTTGGTCTACCATCTAAGAATTCTTCAGAAAAAAAAGTAATGGCATACTTTATCTTGGATTTTCTCTAAGAACTCAAACTGGTGTCTGATTTGGTAAATAGACAAGAAGTTGTATTCATTTCATTTTTGGGGGACAGTGGTGGAAACTACATTAAAATTCAGATGTACTCCCTTCTACCTTTTGGCTTAAAGCTATAGATGATTCACGTTATCTGCAAATGCACAACTAAAATTTGTTATTAAAAATTCTCACATTTTTTTTAAGAGTACTTTTCACTGCTAGGTGAAACAACCATCAAAATTCCCCTGCTCCTAGGGAGCGGATGTAGCTCAGTGGTTGAGCATCTGCTTCCCATGTACATGGTCCTGGGTTTAATCCCCGATACCTCCTAAAAAAAAAAACAAAGAAAGAAAATCCCCCCACTCTTAAGTGCATATCAATTGTGAAGAAAATCTAGCAGAAGGAGATATAATAGCCTTTACAAATAAACATCTTCCAAGTTCAACCTAGAATGCTTCCTGAACTTGCATGGGGTTGACCATTTACTATTTTCATGAGAGTGTCACAGAAAGGCACATTTATGTTGCTTTAGACTGTCTATGTAGCAGGTCAGATGTTACCCTGTGTTCTCAGGTGTGTGTGGACTACCTGAATCTCTTAGTGAAAGATATTTGCTGCAGTGGCGGGGAAAAAAATATCACTGATGGGCACTAAGGGGTACAGCAACCTATCACCTCCTCCTCCTGCCACAGGTATCTGTCCCCACTGCTAACTTTGAATATGATATTTTTACCACATTGTGTAAGTTCATAATGAGCCTGTCTTGTTTAGATTGTATATGTCATCATACCTGATATCTGTGGAACTATTAAAAGAAATACTGCTTAAAACATCAGTGTTGAGAGGGGTGCTTCTTTATCCCACATTAGTGGGTTGTGGCTTTATAAGATCTTTATTTATCAGATCTTTAAAACAAGTACATTTTTACTGAACTGAAAATCACAGCTAAAAACTGTAAAAAAGACAAGAAAAATGATAAAAACAGGTAGCTGAAACTGAAAAGAAAGATGAATATAATGGGAATGATTTTAATTATTTTATTGATTTTAATAAGTAGGTGGTGTTAAAATGAATGTGTGTTTTGTTTCTTCTATCAGTTCTATTTATAATGAATGAATATATACTTGATTCTAACCATGTGAATAAAAAAGAATAAACAAATAAGCCAGGGAGTCCAAGAAAAAAGGGGTACTGTAACCTGAGGCAAGGAGATTAACTGGTGATCCCAGACAAGCAGAAAGAGTTGGAACACGGAATGATGGATTAGCTAAACGTCCTAAGGAAGAGAAATAATTATGTAGACTCATACCAGGAAAGGAGTCCTCCTGGTGACCCTAATAATGATAATAAAATACTGACAAGAAGTGCATAAGTTTTTGATAATGTGCACAGGTTCTAGATAGCAATGCATCATAAAGTCTGGCTCCTGGACCAGACTTGGTCTTCATGTAATGCAGACCAAGTGATACTTTAAAAGTACTTTGGGGGAAGTGTGACAAGACTTGGGAAAAATTAAAACTTGGGTAGAAGATCCAGAATTAAAAAGTCTTATTGAAATTTAACTATAAAAAGGAAATGCAGATTGATGATTAGCAGCTCGGGTTTGCCTCTACTTCGGAGAAGCTATCATATTTGCTGCCCTGGTATTCCAACTTCCCTATCAGCAGTTGACATGAAAAGGAATTCTTTTTCTCTGGGGTCTGGTAAGATTACTGCAGTACCAGGGAGGAATAAAAATATTACTACCCAAGCTCTGGGAAGATATAAAAATAAGCTTATCAACAACCTTAAGGTTATTGTAAAAACAGTGCAGAGGTAACAAAGAAATGAAGTCAGTCTATGGTGTTGCTAGTTTAGAATAGTTTGGAGTATAAGTGAAGAAATAAATTTTATAGTCATTATATTTAAGTTTATTTTTTGCTGATGCTTTAGGTGTTTGAACTATTCAAAAGAATCGGTCTTACGAGATGTATTACTGCCATTCAACTGTTTGTGGAAACTTAAGCAATCAAATATATAATCAATGTTTAAAGAAAATGCTCAAGAAAATTAGTTTTCTAAATTGTATTTTATTAAATATACTAATTTATTAAATTGAGCATTAAACAAATTCCAAATAGCAATGAATATTCCATTCCATATGTCTAGGCTCCTCAGACTTTAAAGAATGAATTAACTGTTTCAACTGATATTTAAATATTTTTTAAAGAGAGTCTTGCTTAATCCCTCCCGTCTCCCCCTTGTTTGTGGCACCGCTTTTTCAGCTGACAGAGAGTGTCCTCGCTTCCCCTCACCCTCTCCCTGAAAAGGTTTAGCACCCACAGTCCTCTGAGATGTAGTCTAGGGCCCTCCTTGTCTGACACCAGGTCCCTCAAAGTCATCCACGTTGAATTTGCAGTTAGCTCAAATCCAACATCAATTCATTGTTGTTAAATCAAAGTTCTGTCATATTAAAGGCACACGGTTATTATTCTAATGAGGAGATGATTTTTACAGAATAGATATTTCACTGGAATGCCACATTCTCTACTCCTGTTTCCTTAACAAATTCTATTTTCATGCAGAATAGGAATAAATACCTTTTCCCCAGGAATATTGTATTTGCTTTTATACATCATAAATATGTTGGGATGGTTTTTTTCCCCCTCTGAGAAGTAATTTTTAATTCCCTACTCAGCTACTTTTGATATAATGATTGCATCTGTATTTTTACTTTACTTTCTGATATGCTCAACAAAGGTTTTGAAATACAGCAGGGTTGAATGGATATAAGTGGATGCTCCCCCTGGAAATGGGTGCCCATAAAACGGCAGAGTTTACAGTTGGTGGAAATATTTGTTTTCTTCTCCTTAATCAGCAAATTGGTTCAGAGTCCACTGAGAACAGCTTTAAATAAAAGTTAAGCTCCTTTTTATTATTTGAGTTTTTTATTGCTGGAAGAAGTATAAGAAAGGATTCCATATGGTGTGTGCAACAAAGGAAAATTTGCAATAGGAATGTTTGTACATTCTGAATTGGGCAGTTGGGATAAAACTAATCAGGAAGAGCATGAAAGAGTGCTTGGAGATTGTGGTAGGTTAAATTAAGTACCCCATGGGAAAAACATGTTCTTAATCTTAATCCATTCCTGTGAGTGTGAACTCATTGTAATTAGGACCCTCTGATGCTACTTTAGGCTTCATGAAGACAAAGCCCATGGAGGAATAGATGCTGAAAGTCATTGGAACCCAGAAGTGAAAGGAGAGGACTTTGCCATGTGCATTACCATGTGAGGACTGCCAGCAGCCAGCCCCAGAGCACAGCCTTCAGGGAGAAAGCATGGCCTTGCCGACACCTTGATTTGGACATCTAGCTTCAAAACCGTGAGCCGATAATTTCCTGATATTTAAGTCAATCCGCTTTATGGTAATAGTGATAGCAGGTGGGAAACCAATACAGAGATCGTTGGGGGAGACAAGCCAAGACCTGAAGTCCAAATGTGCTCTGTAATTTTGTCACCTTGTCTTTTTACATGATGGTCTAGAAACACATTATAAACATTTCCTCTTTGCCTTTTGAAATTTCTGGGAGATGTTCTCCCCAATTATAAATAGAAAAAATGAAGCATCAAAAGATTAAATAAGATCAAACAATCCCTTGGAAAGAGATCTGCTTCACTCTTTCCTTCCGTCTACATTTGTCGAACGTAGTTCAGGAGCCGTGTGCGGATGGGGCTGGGCTCTGAGTTGCAGAGGTAGCTAAGTCGGGAGGCTAAAGTTCCCACCAGGCGCTTTTGGCCGCGCATCTGTGTCTTGGAAACATGGCTCTGGCCATTCCTCCAGATCTTCTCCTTCATGCTGCCTCCCTGCCTGTGTTACTTAGCGTATATGGCCATTCAAGGACTTAATTCATCAAGTGGAGAGCTGGACCTTAATTTTCCAGGGGTGGAGGAGGACACCATCATGCCAGACATGAAGAAGCAGATGGTTTCAGAGTTAGGTAGTGAAAAAAAGAGGGGGAGCACTCCCCCAATGGCCAAAAGGCATGTTGTGCGATTATATTGGCATGTGGGATCAGCTCTGCCTGGGATTAGGAAAGACAATGCCCAGCTCACCGTGGAAGGTGAGTTGCTGGTGCCATGCAGCCTACAGTGTCCCTCTCACTCTTCCAGGTGCACTTGGCCCCATATAAACCAGGACTGCTCTAGAGTGACATTTACTGCATCAGGATCTGTTTGCCCCAGTGTAGCTGGGTCCAGGTCTCTAAGAATAGGAAGGGGGGAACAAGGATGTTGTGGCTCAGGTTGAGCCAAACTCCAACGATGCTCCCGTTCTTTTTTTGTGTCCACTGGCTCCCCTTTGCATGCTAACTCCTGTGGGCAGCTCCCAAGTTTTTCTTCTGGTTGTTAGGACCATAGATCACTTGTTGAGGTCCAACATGATTGAGTCTATGGCTATGTTTTCTGAATATGTCAGGAGAGGGGCAGCTGGGAAGGCTGCAGTACACAAGTAGCAGATGGCTTAAGCAGAACATAGTGGTGACCACCTCTGATATGCTGACTAGTCCCACCAGTTGACAGCTATTTCAAACCATTTGGTGGGGTTGTTTTATGACACAAAGCTGCCCCTATTACTGAATGGGGTGTCAAGCTCCTCTTGGCTTAAACTTCAATGCAGAAATGCCTTCATTTAGCTGCTTAGCTGGCTGATACCACCCCACCATTCACTTAGGACTTGTAAACATTGGGAAGGAAGTAAAGAAATGTATAGCTTCAGTAGTTTTGGAAAGTAGTGAAAGCCTATAGATTTTCCTGATAAAGACTTCATACCATCCTCTGTGGCTTCTTTAAGCAGCTACCTAACAACAACATCCTATATCATGCAACACATAACAGAGAAATGTCAATACATTCTGGCTGTGACCCACCACCCAACCTGTTCCCATCCTTCCTTCTTGATTTTTGGGGAAATTCTCTCCCTTTTAGACTTTTACTTCCGATGTGATGAATTGCAGCACATTCCAGCTCTGCTTTAGATAATCCCTCTCCATTTTACCTGGGTCTTGTGTTCTTCTACTACATTCCACACCCAGTCACCATGAGTAGGGTAGCTCCTGGTTTATCCTAGCCCTGCAAGGGGGAACTGGATACTGCCATTTGCAAATGTCAAGGAATATCATACAATAGAAAAACATACTTTAGAAAATTGAAGAGAAATATGATTGTGAAGACTATAAACTACTAATAGTAGGATAAAGAATTCACTCTGCAGGAAAGTTTTTGAAAATCAATTAAAAATGACAATAGCAGCACCAGAAGCTCCATGAAGCAAAGCAAGGTAAGAGGCAAAATGCCATATATATAATGAATGTTTCTTAACAATTTTCACTTGATGAAGGCTGCATGGCTTTGCATTTCAATGTTAAGTGTTTCCCAGGTCACCAGTTGTAGCTTGGGGTGGATTAGTTCTAACTAGGTAAGTTTTACACCTGACATCTCCTATAGGATATCTGGTGGCTAACAAACTGGTGTCCACATGATAAGTCACATTAATCCCAGGTATGCCCAGCAGAGAGATCAAGCCAACATGCATTTGCCTTCCATTTAGAACTGAAATTTCACACAGTCAAATTTGTATTTCATATTGCAAGTTGGGATCCTAACAGTTGGCAAACATTTATAATATGCATTTTATTTCAACAAACACCTCCATGTTTTCAATAAAACAAAGACTCTAAAGGGATCAAACACTATGAAAACTACACGTTAACTAGATATAGCAACCACCAGCATGTTGCGTCACATTATTGGCTGAGTTTAAGTAATTTTCTATGCTTATTTCATCTTCACATAGTGGATGGAGTAAGATCTAATAGGCTTTAGAGATGAAATTGGAAATATGACAATTGATATTGTTACCGAGCAAGTGGGCTTCTTGCTGGATGCACATAGAAGCCAGTATCATGACACTAAGATTTTGAGAAAAGAAAGTTTATTTATTGCAAGGCAGCCAGGCAAGGAGACAGGAGATAAGGCTCAAATCTGTCTTCCTCAGTTGAAAAGACTTAAGGTTTTTGCTTTTGTTTTTCTTATAATTTTTATTAGAAACATTTATCTCTTTAGTGAATACTAATTAAAAACTTAGAAAGGTGTTTTCATTTTGCTACCAAATTATTAATGAACCAATACTAAATGCTTAACTTGGCTACAAACTGTACAATCAAATTACTTTCATTTTATTACTACTACTCTTCCTCCTCCTTTACTAATATTTTTAAAATATTACAAAGAAATGACAGTTGTACTGAATAATATGTATGCCAATTCTACAAAAGGTAAACAAGTTAGCACTCAAAAAATCTTATGAAAATTATTTATTCAGCCTTCAAATTAAAATTATAAAAATTCATATTTTTAGCTTACTGTTTTAGAAAACAAAAGAAACAAGCCTATATTCTCCAAATTGAAATGATATTTTCCCCTCCTCCCAACTACTTATAAGGTTGATAATTCTTTTCATTTTTAAACTCCTGTTAGTTTCAGGAACATTTCAAAAACCTTTTGGTAACAATGTCTGAACAAAAAGCCTCTCCATTTATATTTCAAAAGTTTCAAATAATGTCAATAAACTGGCTAGTACAAAAAATTAAATACATGGTTTTTTAAATGGCTTTTGGACTTCGTTTAGTAGTAAGCAGCCTGCCGGTGTCTCTTGGGAAAGGTCAAAGGTGCTGGGGAAGGGGAAAAGGAACTGGCTGGCTATTCCCGTGTGTGTCCAGCAAGCAGCAAACAGCAGAGTTACTCCGTTAGCTTGTACTCGGCTGTACTTTCAGCCAGCAGAAGATCCATTTAATGAATTTTGTAGATTTGGATTATTTGAACCTAGGGAAGGGTTTGAGTTTCTGAGACTTAGGGTTTTTATATGATTTGGTGAAGGGTGGACTAGGGAGGCTGGATGAGGTGATGCTGGGGTGGCCTGATAGGAGGTAAGTTTGGGGGCAGGAACTAGCTGAGCACACACAGTGAGAGACCGTGCCAGTTTATACATCCCATGCTTAAAAATGGTGGCCTTGACATGACGACGGGTGTGTTTTTTAGCATTATAATCAAACATAGATAACTTTAGGTCAATGTGGTTGTTTTTTTTAACTTTATTTTTAAAGAAGTTTTAGGTTACAGAAAAGTTATCCCACCACCTCCCGTCTCACATATTCCCCTATTAATAACATCTTACATTAGTGTGACACATTTGTTACAGTTGATGAACAAATATTGAAGCATTGCTACTAACCATGGTCTATAGTTTACTTATGGTTTATACTTTGCACCTACAATTTTATAGGTTTTGGCAAAATGTATAATGGCCTGTCTCCGTCATTGCAGTGTCATGCAGGACAATTGCAATGCTTTATCAATGCCCTGTGTTCCACCTGTTACTCCGCCTCCCCTCAGAACCTCTGGTAACCACTCTCTTTATATCAATATTATAAGTTCTTCTGTTACTATAATGATAATGTCTACTTTGGTCCATGGTTGCAGTACCCCCTCACGTTTGTTCATTCCTCAGTCTTGACAGTTTTGGGATGGTGATGCCTGCTCTGCCTCAGATGGAGAAGGGGAGGTCAAAGTTTTATCCTGCTGTGGATGCTCCAGTCTCCAAATCCAGTTGGAACTGGTTTTGACTAGTTTCTAAAACTAGAAAACTCTGCTACTTCATTTCCACATAGCATTTTTTCTTATCTATTATGAAATTGAAAATGTCAATGTTCAAATACACCAGTTAAATGTCATTCATGTTGACTTTTTCTCAAAAATACATTAAAATGGAAATACCAGACGTAGACAATCAGCCTTAATGTAAAGATCAGAAGCAATGGACCCCAAAAAAGTTCAGCAAATTCAAATTCAGTCTACTATGAAAAATACTTGTAGATCCATATGTATAATGCATATTCATATGTGTATGTAAAAATATTTAAAGCATATTAACATCCACCCAGTCCTTTAAACCTAACTATGTGTAGCCACATTAAAGTGGAGAAATTGTGCATCATTGGAAGAGGGACATAAAAAACTTCTAAAATACCTGTACAATATCTCTCTCTATATATATCTTTACAAAGGCTAATAAAATGTAGGATGTCAAGAAGAAGGAGGGAAATATTCTCTAATGCAAATTACTTTAAATGTTCAAATTATTAATGTTGGGCCAATGTTTCCTGTTCATTTTCACTCAAACCATCCATTAGCTGCAGTAGGAGACTGCCTGAGAAGCAGCTGGCTCCTACGAAGGAATGATGAAATCCTTAGCTGTTCCTTCTTACACCCATATGTGGGAGCACCCATGTGTGCTGCATCGTCATAGCTCACTCCTCTTCCATCCATAGACGGAATGGATAATTTGCTTAGTTACTGTTTTTGTGCATTTCAACACGGATTTCTTGGCTATGGGGTGCATTTAACCTGTTGCTAAGTCTTCACATATTTTTATTAAATTTCTTCCCAATTATAGTAGTTGGTACACATACAATGATATACTTGAGTCTAAACTCTTCTCAGGAAACCTTCTGATTTAATCCGTTGAGCCAGCTCTCAGAAGGCAAGAAATTGTTCTGCCCTTTCTTTCAGCTGCTTCCATCATCTCTAATTATTGTTACATTTGGCCTGTGTTTCTTTAAGAGAGACCCTTTAATAGTTG
>JAQZBX010088936.1:0-12691 GCA_029593785.1 Cabassous unicinctus
ATTCACTCCTCAACCATTGTATACTCTTGAGCGAATGAGAGTATAAAAAGCAAAATAATGTCTTAACATAATCATGAAAATAGTTTTGACCTCACAGACCCCATTAAGACTCTTAGGGACCCCTAGCAGTCCTTGGACCATACTTTGAGAACCACTGTCTTAGTAAGTATGAAACAACTAGTGAAGGAGCATTCACTAGTTTATAAACTCTGAGGGCAGAGAATATGTTTTTCACAGTGTATTCCCAGAATAGGCTTATCTTGGCCCAGAGCAGAAGTCTAAGTAACTGCTGAACTGACTTAAACATTGATTAATTTATTTTTGACCCCAAATCTAGATATTTCATAAACTTCATTTAACTTTTCCCATATTTTTCATGTAACTTTATTAACAAGCTGTTTTGAAACAAAAAAAAAAAATTTTTTTTTGAGGTACCAGGGCTGGGGATTGAACTGGAGACCTTGTATATGGGAAGCTGGTGCTCAACCACTGAGCTACACCAGCAACCCTGAGTTGGTTTTTCGTTTGTTTGTTTTGTTTTTAGAAGGGAATGGGGATCAAACCCCGGACGTCGTACATGAGAAGCAGGCACACAACCACTTGAGTTACATCTGCTCCCCAAAAATGCTCTGAATAGCATTGTGCATTCAAATACATTGACATTATACAGGTACAATTGAAAAAATTTAAAATATAATAGACAGGGGAGTAGATGTAGCTCAGTGGTTGAGCTCCTGCTTCCCATGTATAAGGTCCTGAATTCAATCCCCGGTACCTCCTAAAAAAAAAAAATGTAATGAACAAATTACATATTTTAAAATGGGAAAAAATGTCTTAAACATTATGCCTGCATTTTAATAATATAATTTGTCAAAATGTGCAAGCTATATTCTCTGTATAGCTGGAGACAAGATTCCTCTAATTCTCTAAGAAGTATGGCCAAATGTAATTCTAATTTTTAATTTTAACCAGTATTGACTTAGTCTCTCATTACCACCCAGATAAAACGTAAGAGATTCTAGTATGTCATTTGTATTTACAACTTTATTTTATCGATGTAGTTTTATATACATTCATAAAACATTCCTATTCATTTTCTTAAGGTTGAGACAATATTTGATTTAATATACTTACCTTGGCGCAAATTCATCAATTGTCAGGCCAGCTTGGAGTCCAGTTCTACAGTACTCCAATCCATCTGCTATAGTGTAGGCCAGTTCCAGAATGGCATCAGCCCCTGCTTCCTGCATATGGTACCCACTAATTGAAATTGAGTTAAACTTTGGCATGTGCTATATAAAAAAAAAGTGAATGAAAATATTAAAAGGTTCTATTAAAGCCATTTTCTAAAATAAAATATTATTTTGAAATGTCTGTTCAACTCATATATGCTAAGTACTTTACAGTGAAAATATTTAATCTTTACTTTGTTACATGTAATTCACTTTCCAATTTAAATGGCTGTTCAGGGACCCACCATCAGGACTGTACCTGTTTTTGTTTTTCTAGTGGAAAAGAATTTGCAGTAAGCACCCTTTAGGGCCAAAAATGGAAACTCTGAAATTAGCTGGCTGAGGTTAGGAATGTAACTTTTGGCCTGAGAATTGAATGAAGATATCTTTAATTCCAAACCAATGACTTTGACTTCATAATCATGACTTCCTATTGTTGGGTTTATTGCTAAAGATACAGAAATTTAATCATTTACTAGATACTAATTTTTCTTGTTTGATGAAGGCATAGAACATGAAGTTAAAAAGTCAAGGGAAAAATAAAATGATTCAATCTTTAAACAGTGGGAAATGCATGGGGTAAAAACCAAGGATTTCAGTTTTATTTATTCTGACAGTTAATGTATTAAGCATTTCTCACAGACCAATTCTTTCTACCACAATGACTAAGAAAAGTGTCATTTCCACTATTCTCCTAAAATATCATATTAGGAAGGGTACATATCATACATACATAAATTGTCTAACTAAAAGCTCTTGAAAAATGTTCTGACAAAAGCTTTAAACACATGAAAATTGGGAAACTACTTGAATATGTAGTTGAATATGTTTGGAGTTCACAAGTAAGGAAACAAAAAGGTGGTTCTCTACAGAGTTCAGTTGGAGGATTTCTTTGTACTTTACAGTTTACAAAGTACTTCTATATAACATTAATTGATTAGTATGTGAAACTGGCATTTTTATCATTTATAAGGAGTATATAAAGCAATTTTGAACTTCTGGATGACATGAGGATCTTTCATAAGGTGAAATGCGCAAGTATGTAACAGCTTAGACTGTTACTGTCTACCCCAGCGGACATTCTCCACCCACTTCCTATAATACTCAAACCACAATTCAGAGTGCCAATGTATATTAGGACTACATTTTCAATCTTCTCTTACTACTATGTGTGGCCACTGAGATACAAACGAAAGTTCTATGTGTTCCTTCTGAAAGTATACCTTAAATCAGAGAAACTGGGTCTCTCCTCCTCCTTCCCAGCATACCCACAGCTCCCTTCTTAACCTGAGATGGCACACTAGCAATGCTGGAGAAGCAAAATAAAAGAAGCCTGGTCCCCTGATGACTGTGGAGCTGCCATAAAAGCAAGCCCTTGGCAGCTTACCTTCCAACATATTTTAGATGAAAGAGAAATGACTCGTATCTAGTATAAGGTACTATTTGTATTTTTTATTTTGATTTTGGGGAGTTTCTTTTTTGACCATATGCTACGAAGTGCAATCCTCCTGTGTATATGTTCTTGAAATACAAAAAAGTTATCAAAATATGCCCTATATATTAGATTTTGAGGAGATGGAATAAATCTATGAAAAGAAATAAAACTGCAAAGTGCAAAGGCTAAGTATCAAATGAGGGGTGTAGGCAATACTTGTAAGAGTTTGAGATAATCATCACAAGAGGTGAAAGAAAGTTTGCTGGAGGAGAGATTTATTCTGGGTCATGAAATAATGGTCTCACTTTAAAGTAGGGGAGGAAAAGAGTACTGCCAGCAAGAAGTAAAGTGTGAATTACAGGGGAAATTATATAGGAATTGCTCAGAGGAAAGAAAATCAAGAAGCTTTGTTTCCTTGTGGAGGTACAGCAGTGACTACAGAACACTCAGCTTCTTTTCCCACCACTGTGCTTGGGCAAGATAAATCTAATTCAGGGGTGAAATATAAGGGATCCCACTGCAGTTACAGATTGTATTAGTCTCCCATATAGCTTTAGCAGAAATAAAGCTGATATTTTGACCCCCATCTGTTTGATACTATACAATGGGTCTGAATTCTGGAGATAAATAAAGAAATGTAAATTATGAGCCTTCCACCATTCCTACAATTATCAGAGAATATAAATTTAACAGTAAAGAGAAATACAGTAAACGTCTATTGTCCAGATTCCTACAGATCATTGCAGACCATAAAATTTGTACAATAAAATAAAAAACAAAAAACCCTAACTTTCTACTACAAATATTACTCAGTTACCATATTCAAATTAGATTATGGCCTTTTATAAAGATTACTACATTCGAAACAGTACAGCAGAACCTCTAATAACCACAGAGGATACCTTTGCTGTGTATTGGAAGATGTCAGCAATAATTCTCATGGATGGTTCTGGTGGAAAAATATAAGTATTTCTGACCATGAACTCCTTTAATATATCATTTTGGATTGTACCAGTAAGTTTCTCTTTGGGTACACCTTGTTCTTCTCCAGTTACTATAAAAGTTGCAAGAACTGGAATAACTGCTCCATTCATGGTCATGGAAACTGACATTTTTTCTAAAGGAATTCCATCAAAAAGAATTTTGGTATCTTCCACAGTATCAATAGCAACTCCAGCCATTCCAACATCACCACGAACTCGGGGGTTATCTGAATCATAGCCACGATGGGTTGCCAGATCAAAAGCAACTGATAATCCTTGCTGGCCAGCTAAATATATAAAGAAAAATAATGGAGAATTAAAGAGTCTGTCATCAAAGTAAACTGATTTGCTTTACACTGCTAAAAGTATTGTATCTCATCATAATATACTTTTATACCAATATTATTTTTATGATCCTTAAAGGCAAAACAAATTTAATTAAAGATGCCTCACTTTCCGAAAGGGAGCCATTTCCAGTGTACTAAAATGCACAAATTAAGTTCCGACGACACTAGACGCATAGAAGGAACAAAAGGTATCCATCATCTTCTTTTTATCTTAACAGTTTTTGATAGAAATATTACTAAAACTCATGAAAAGACCTGGCTGTTTATAAAAAGTAAACATAATTGCATTCTCATAGTCACTTATGTATTTGTGCTGTTTTATCTAATATAGTCGTAACGGGATATCTTGGCTACCCAAATATTCCAGGAAACAGAATTATGAAACCCATCTTAAATTTTTAAGACATTAAAATATTCTACACAAAATATATCAGCCTTCCATGGGCAATGCAAACTTACAGATTCTCAAGTTTAGCCCTCAAGCATTACTTTAGTATGAATAAGAAAGAAAAAATAGTAATTAATATAATTTTCAAAGACTGAATGTCAGAGTGCACTTAATATATTTGTAACCACATTATATTTATCGCTTTCTTTGTTCATCATTTAAATCACTTTCCCCTCTTGACAATTTTAGTTGAAAGCTTTTCAAAAGTAAAACCAATGTCTCTTTTTCTTCACACAACTTCACCTCACTTGATTTCTTTTATAAAATATGCATATAACTGTTGTTTACTTTCAAGAATTTAGCAATTTATTCTGGGTCACCTATCTTTTTGCCCATGGAAGTTGAAAACCATTTTTTTTTCAGGCAAGTCTTAAATACAGAAAATTATGGGCATATCATCTTCACAGAGATTAGTCTCCTCTTTAAAAAAGTCAAGATTAATAGGCATGTTTGATAATAAATACTATGTCTCATATTAAAATCTCACCCTTAATATTGTCCTTATAGAACTTATTGCTCTCTTCCACAGTACTAAAACCAGCATACTGGCGGATTGTCCAGGGCCTAAAGGTGTACATGGTGGGATATGGTCCACGTGTGAATGGCTTCACTCCTGGAAGTTCTTCAGGGAAGTCTCTGGTATCCCTACTGGAATACAAAGGCTTTATGGAGATCCCTTCTGGAGTGCGCCATATTAGGTCTTCCGGGTTTTTGCCTTTCAGCTGCTTTTTAGCCAGTGCAGCCCATTCTGGATGAAGGAGTTGTTGCTGATGTAGAAGTCGCTGCCATACTAGCCTGGGGCCTGGCGAGTCTTTTAGCTGTTTCAGATGATGGGGTGAAAGCCAAAAAACCCAAGTCTTAGCCCTCAACATGATGGAACATGGAAAACACCCAACAGGAGCGAGAATTGACCTAGAAAAACACAGTGTATATACATTCAGAAGAAGGAGGAAAAATGGGGCTATTAGTGAGAAGGGAAAAGGGAAGGAGGAGGATATATTAATCTGATTTCAGCTTTTTCCTTTTCTGCTTCCCATATCTGATATAATTTTGGCCCCTCCTCTCCATATCTACCATCAGTGTTCTAATTCCAGTCCTCTTCAACAAAAGTCTCTTAGTTGGTCTTATTGACCTCAGTGTTAGACCCCTTAAATTCATTCTCCACACTGTCATCACTGCCAATCTGAACATGTCATTTACTCCCTTCCTTAAAATTTTTCAAAGGCTCTTTAATATGTAGAGAATGTAGTATAGCCTCCTCATTCTTTCATTCAAAAGGTTTTTACCAAATATCTACTTTATGACAGGCACCATGCTGAGCTGGAGAAAAAGTGGTGAGCAAAATAAAAAGGAATTCAAAGCCTCAATGACCCAGTTCCTGCTTACCTCTCAGACTCTTTTCTGCCTCTGTTCACTACATATTTTGGGTTCTAGAAATACTGGATTCGCTACAGTTTCTTGCATATGCCAAAATTAAGTGGGTTTACTCTTGCTGTTTTGTCTACCTAGAATTTTCTTTAGCTAATTCAGCACAGGCATCACCTTCAATATGCAGGAGATGCCAGCATTTGAACCTAGACAGCCTGGTTCCAAAGTCCTTGCAATTAATATCCTCCCAGGTGAACCTACGAGCTGGGATAAATGGCCTCTTCAGTAATGTTCATGTATCTATTGTTCCCATACTATAGCATAAATTAAAGCAACCCGTTTTTATATTTACAAAAATATATTTATATAAATTCACATTATAAAATATATGCATATAAAGTATATTTATATAATATATATGTCTCCTCTACTAGTCTACAATCTGTTCCAATATTAGAGCTATATATCCCTGATAACTAGTACACAGAGTTGTACACTAGGTGGCCAAGTCCAATGTTGTCATTTTACAGGTGTTGAAATTAAGGTCCAAAGGAAGGAAGTGGCTTGATCAAAATCCCACATAGTGAAGCAGTAAACTATTCACCTGAATTACTAAATACTCTTGGCAGAAACATCGCCTCACAATATAGAGCCTAATGTTTTAAAGGAATATGAGATACAAGTTTATTAATAAATTTATCATGCCATTTGTTTTATACTGGATGAGGCAACAAGTGTGTTTAAACTTTATTTTCCATAACAATTCTCACCTATCAATGTAGTGAAGCATAAAAGAAAATAATAGCCAATATTTGCATCTTGAAACAATAGATGCAAACCACTGGTGGAACTATAGACTATGTTTAACTACCTTAGAAAGCAAATTGCAATATGTATGAAGGGTTTTAGAAATGTTTATGTCATTTCAACTCCGTTATATTACCCCTGGGGTAGCTACAATAACACATAAAATAAAATGCTCTCTATAGATTTATTTATAATAGAAAAAACTTAGAAACATAATGTCTAAAGACATAAAAATGAATAACCAAACTACAGCATATATAAATGGTAGAATTTGAGTTAGCTATCAAAATATGTTTAAGAAATAGGCAACATTAATCTTTGATTTTAGAAGTTGGAAGAGTGGCTACTTATGATGACTAGTACTGGAAGGGAACACAAGGGGGACTTCTGGAGTGATGGTTTTGAGCTGAACACTAATTACAAGATGTAAGCAATTTGTGGAAATTCATCATACTGTACACTTACGTGCACTTATTTGTAAATATATTACATATAAATACAAAATTTAAATATATTATGGGTAATATTTAAAAAGGGAGAAAGACTCAAAAAGTGTTAAGTGAAAGAATCAGGAAACAAAATTGTAAACACAACATGTTCAACTAGGTAAAAAGTGCAAAGAACAAAGTCTAAAAGGAAATAAAACAAAAACAACTTCCATTATGTTTTTAAATCTATTATGATATTTATTCTGTTGAATCCATGGGGTCTTTGTCATCTATCTTCTTGCAAGCTATTAATTACATTTACTAGCTGAAAAGGTAAGTGAAAAAAATAATGAAGTTACAACTTGAAAACTGCTTGACACTAGACTGTAGACAGGAAATATATACCCATTTCACACAAAATACTCATGGAGTGTTCCTACATATCAACAAATGATAGGAAAGAGTCATTTATAAGAATGACTTCCTGAAAATCACAAAGCAAATTGGTAGAGGCTGGAACTAGACATCATTTTTAGACAAGAATACAACTACTGATAGCAATAGAACTTTTGAGTTTTGTCAAAAGATCCCTCAACAGAGGACGTAAGCATTCAAAGAAGCAACATGCAAAACAAATATAAATTATTGATGGTTAGAATGTGTTAAAGAAGCGCTTCCCAATCCACCTCAAAAAGTATCACTAAGAGAAAACACCTACAGTTCTGAACCAAATATTTGCCAAGCTGGGACTATTTATATATGGTTCCACAGAATGCGTTAACAAAAGCTGGCCACTTCCAATGTTTAGCCAATTTGGGCTCGAGATGGCAACATAGGACATGCAAATTTAATATTAGCATAAGTAAAGTATTATGCATACGAATATATTGGGAGAAAATCAAGTAGTTTAAAACTTGACACATACACACATGCACAATTATTATTCAAAGTTTAGAGCTTCTGAAAACCGCTCTCCTTTTGTATAAAAGTGAGAACAAGTAATTTATACTTTCATGTCAGTTTACACCTGTCTTTACTATTCCGCATCTTATCTCTACCCCCACCTAAATGCAGAAAGTCACGTTCAGTCCAGCCACTTCTTAACAAAAACCGTAACAAGCGACGCGTCCTAGAAAGGAGGCAGCCGTGCAGCCAGCGCACCCCTCTGGAGTTGTACAAGATTTTTGCAATCACACAAAACACTTCCAAGAAGTATCACCGGTCGAGACCACAAAGGTCGAGGCCACTTGGGGGTGCTTGGGTAGCCAGAGAAAATGGCGGCATCGCTACAGAGGTGCTACCTTCTCCCTTAGAAGCACCTCCTAACTCCCGAAGGCCTCGGCCAAGGTGGGTGGGTCTGGGCAATAATCTAAACCTAAATTGGAGGTAGAGGAGAGTGGGGTCCGGCCACAGAAGGAAGGTGAATGAGTAAATTAGGGGAGAGGAAAAGGGCAGAGACTCAAAGAACAGGGAGGGAGAGGGGATCAAGAAGAATGGAGGGATCCAAAAGGGTGTCGTGACCCAACGTGCATAGTGTACTCACTGGTCGGCCTTCGCTAAGCGTGAGGCGGATAGAATTCAAAGCTCACAGCCGCACTGGCCAGAGCGCCACAGAATTGGGACCCCACTGCGCAAGCACAGACACCAGCCCAGGGACGAATCAGGGAGCACAGGCCGACGCCGCCCTCCTCCTGGCCAATGTAATTGCGCTCTGGCCGGCGCTCTCCTGGTGACAGCAAAGGACCGGGCCAAATGTCCCGCCTCCGGCGTCGCGTTTCCGCTTTCTCCCGAACCACTTCCAGGTCTGGCTTTCGATTGTTTGGGCGCCAATTGCTGTGAGCGCTACTCCAAGAGGAGTTAGTGGTGAGTCGTAAAAGCGGTTAACTCGCCCGGTGCAGGTTGGGGGATGAGTTTGGGGTCCACTACGTTTGTATCAACTTCTGCGATATTTACTTGAGGAGTGTGACATTTTTTTCCAAGGGGAGGGAAATCCGACCAGGCGCGCCTTCGGGGTCGCAGATTGAGGTATTTTGAAAACTCGAAGAGGCAGTAAAGCCACACCTGGTTATTTTCGTCCTTCACCGCCCCCCTAGTCTCCCCAGTTGTGCTCATCCTCCTTTAAACTCTCCTGAAGCCAGAGGTGGGGCGAAGTGCTGTCTTAGAGATTTGTGTCTAGATTGAGATATTTGGTTTCCACGAGTTTCAGCAAGCCGTTGGGGAAAACAAGACAGCCAAGGATGCTTCTCTGTTATCTACAAACTAAAGGATAATTTCTTTATCGTAGAGTATAGTCTGACTGCACACTACCTTTCTAGCTTTATTTTTGTCCACTTCTCTAAATCACATTAGGAGTTTCGCTGAACTTTTCATGACTCCCAACACCAAATACTTAAAAGCTGTCCTGCTATCGGGCCTGCAGTTTTCTCTTGAATGCGTCATTGCCCCTCCTTTTGGCTATTTTAAGACGTAGTTCAAATCGTACTTTTTTCTTCGAATACTGTATATCACACGCACACAAACCAATTTGAGATAATTATTCATCTGTCTCTTTTATAGCATTTATCACATTGGGTGTAATTGTATATAGGAACTGTTTTCATGTCTGTCTCGCTGTCCACCTATGACCAGGACAAAAGTTCTAGTCCTTTTAATATACATTGTAGCTAGCCCAATAGCAATAGAAATGATAGCTTTTATTTATTGAGTTCTTACTAGGTCCCAAGTACTGTTCTAAGTACTTTCTATATTATGTACTTAATCATTTTAGCTTTACAAAAGCCTTTGATGCCGGTACTATTATTAGCCCATATTACAGGTAGGGAAACTGGGTTAGTTTACTTGCCCAAGGCTATACAACCAGTAAGTTAGCAGAGCCAAGATTTGAAGCTGGGAATTTATCCTCAGCCCTGGCTCACTCTTAACCACTGTACCAATGATTCTTTTTTTCTTTTTTTTTTTTAACTTTATTTTGTACATTTAATAATTGGAAATATAAACAATTAAAAACTGAAAAGAAAACACAGTTGAATGAAAACATACATTTCTCAATTAAATGTACTGGATACATATAATTTTTTTTTTTTAAATCGTATAATATGTTACACAATAGATTTGGTTCATAGTAACAATGGTTCTTTACTGGAGGCAGTTTTGCCCCTAGGACACAGTTGATAGTGTCAGGAGACAATTTCAGTTGTCAGACTGGGGGTGAGGGATACTGGCATCTAGTGGGTGGAAACTAAGGATGCTGCTAAACATCACAATGCCCTAAATAACTGCCTACCACAAAGAATTAACCCATTCAAAATGTCAGTTGTGCCAAGATTGAGAAAGCTTGCACTGTAGTATACTGCCTCAAGTAGTTGTCAATGGAATCAGTGCTTCTCAAACCATGATAAAAGACCTGTTTTGTTTTTTTATTTCTAATCAGTCACAACTGATACTTTTGTAAAAATACAATTAAAAAATGAATTACCAGAAAAAATGAAATTTAAAAAGGCAAAAGTCAAGGCCAGTTTTTTTTTGTTTGTTTTTTTAATTAGATTCAACATAGATAAATTCTGTGAAATTGCTATGAAAGTTTCTAAATAATTACTCTCAATTCCTGTACTTAAATGGACTGGTAAAAATGTATGAACCAAACTTGGAGTAGCACACAACTAAATGTTACTGAATAAAAATGATCAAGAAAAAAATGACAGAACCAAACTATAAGTGTCAAATGAGAGTTAGAGACAATAAAACTCTAGACTTTTAGAGAGAAATGAAATTGAGTGTTTATGAAGGCTTTGAGAAGGAGGTGGCTCATGATCTCAAGGGATGGGCAGAAAGGAGATGAGGCTACAGTATGTGCATTGTGGGCAGAATTATTCAAAGTATATTCAGGAATCCATGAATATTCAAATCTAGCTAGAGAGAAAGGTTCAATTAAGGAGTAGTGGGAGAGAAGTATGGAAAGCTAGGTTGGGCTAGATTGTTAAGAGCTGTAAATGACATGGTAAAGAATTTGAATGTAATATAGTAGGTATTGGGGATGGCTGGATTTTGAAGTACAGGAAGTAAAAGGGCATAGGTGGCAAGTTGAGAGAGGAAGGCATTTCAAGAATGGGACATAGAGTAGAGACTAGGAGTAGAGCAAGGGACTTTTCTACCACATTGCTCAAAAGCAGGGTAAAGTGATATTTTGGCTTTCACTGCTTTTCATAACTGACCTAACATTTTGTTCCCCAGCGTAGTTGGTGATCTCTCAACTAATTCATTCCCCATTATTTTTTCAGTCTTATGGGGGGAAAAAAAGCCTAAACATTTCATTTTAATGTTTGAAGGAATAGTATATCCAGAGCATCTCCTTCATTGGCTGGCTCCAAATCTGTGTATATATTTAAACTGTATTAATAAAATTAATTCTCAATGTTTAAAAAAGTAATGGTAATTGAAGTATAGAGCTAGCTATATATGCCTAGAAATACATATACATTTCTAGCTATATATGCTTAGAAGTACACACACACACATATATATACATATGTGTACATACATAACTCCTTGTTTATTTTACCCAACCTGCAAACTACTCATTGTGATCTAATGCAGTCCATTCCTCTGTTTCCTCAGAGATGAGTTGGAAAGGAATATTAGAAGGAGGAGAGGAGTTACTCTAAATTTAGTCATCCGCATTCACATACCATGTAGTTTTGGGGAAGACAGAATAAGCAGAATACTTCTGTACTTTAAATATGTACTTTAAAGTGCATATTAAAATATATAGTCTATATAGGGTTACAGTTTAAATCCTTTTGAATGGCAAGTAATCATATGAATCCCCTATAGATTGATGGTAAAATCATAAAAATTATCTCCTATCTTTGGCAAAAATTGAATAATGATAAATTCATTGGGCTCTAAGAAGACTTGGGTGTTACTGTTAGTTTGACATTATCTGTGACCAATGTAACACTTTATATTTCTATTTTCTTTGATTGGAGATAATGTTATTGTAAGGGGGGGGTGTAAAATAAGACCTGCAAAACCCATTTTTAAATCATTTTTTTAAAGCCATACAAATAAAAGAAATCTGTAGGTATAAAATTGAACTAGATATCTTTACTCAGATGAACGCCAAAGTTATTTGTTTAAAATATTTTTAAATGTTTTTAAAACACAGTACTATCCCAAAACTTTTATTGTAGTTTTTTATATAAAAAGTGAATTTGGCATGTTTATAGGTAGTCTTTTTAAGAAAATATTGTGCCACTCTTGCATATTTCCATGTCCTTTCATCTCTACAGATTTTTGAAGCACTGTTAAAATTCTTCCCACTTGTATCAGGATGCCTAACAAAGCAAATGCCTCTAAGAAAAAATCTCAAAAATTAAAAAGAAATCCAAAAAGAAAAATTGATGATGAAGAAATGGAGTTGTCAGAAAAAGAGGTAATGAAAATAAAAATTTATTGTTCAGAATTCTTTGATTAGAAAGATCATCTGGTCTATGTAAAGGGAGTATATGAAGTCAAGGATCAGAAGAATCAGTTGTTGAGGGGCGGATGTGGCTCAAATGATTGGGTGTCCGTCTGCCATATGGAGGGACCTGGGTTCGATCCCCGGGACCTCCCGGTAAAATAAAATAAAAAATAAAAAAAAAA